>PVJN01001537.1:0-139168 GCA_004026805.1 Lasiurus borealis
CTTTGTACATTAGCTTTTTGCAGCTCCTCTGAGTCTCAATGTGCTTTCCTCTTTCCTTCTAGTTGTAGAATTTCCACTCAGCCAGCTTTCCTGTGGTTCTGGATGGTGTCCGTTTTGTCTTTTAGTTGTAGTTTTGATATTGTTGTGTGAGGCAGCAGTTTAGATGTTTACCTATGCCACCATCTTGGTTTCTTTCCTCTATTGTGTTTTTATATACTAAGAGCAAACTATCAAAAAGAGAAATCAGGAGAATAATTCCATTTACAATTGCAACAAAACAATAAAATACCTAGGAATCAACAAAGGAGATGAAAGGCCTGTATCCTGAAAACTATAAGAAATTGTTGAAAGAAACTGAAAAAGACACAAAGACATACAAAATATTCTATGCTCATGGATTGGAATAAACATTGTTAAAATGTCCATATTATCCAAAGCAATCTATTTCTTCAATGCAATCCCTATAAAAATCTCAATGGCATTTTTCACAGAACTTGAGCAAATAAATCTAATATTTATTTAGAACCACAAAAGACCCTGAATAGCCAAAGCAATCCTGAGGGGGAAAAAACAAAAACAAAGCCAGAGGTCTCACATTTCCTTATTTCAAACTATATTACAGAGTTACAGTAATAAAATAGTATGATATTGGCAGAAAACCAGACATACAGAACAATGAAACAGAATTGAAAGCCCAGAAATAAACCTACACATACATGGACAACTAATTTACAACAAAGAAGCCAAGAACATGCAATGGAGAAAGAAAAGGCTCTCTAATAAATGGTGTTGGGAAATCTGGAGAGCTACATGCAAAAGAATAAAACCAGACCACTATCTTACACTATACACAAAATCAACTCAGAGTGGATTAAATACTTCATTGAATATAAGATCTGAAACCACAAAATACATAGAAGAAAACAGGCACTAAGCTTTTGGATACCAATTTTAGCGATGATTTTGTGGCTTTGACCTCAATGGCAAGGGAAAGAAAAACAAACAAATGGACTACATCAAACTAAAAAGCTTTCACACACTGAACGGGACCATCAATAATGACAAAAAAAGCAACCAACCAAATGAGAGAAGACATTTGTAAATGATATTTTGATAATGGATTAGCATCCAAAATATGTTAAAAAAAAACAACAACTCATACAACTCAACAGTAACAGCAACAACAAACCTCTTTTAAAAATTGGCAACAAAAAAACAAGTGTTGGGGAGGATGTGGAGAAAAAGGAACCCTTGTATGCTGTTGGTGGGATTGTAAATTGGGGCAGCCACAATGGAATACTGAAGGGTTGTTTCTCAAAAAATTATGAATAGAGCTACCATATGACCCATCAATTCCTCTGTTGGGTATTTATTCAAATAAACATCAGTTCAAAAAGACATATGCACCCCTGTGCACATTGCAGCATTATTTAGAATAGCAAAGGAAAGTCTGAGTTTATCAACAGATGAATGGATAAAGAAGATGTGACACATATATACAATAGAATGCTAATGAGCCATAAAGAGAGAAAATATTGCCAGTTGCAACAACATGGATGGACCTTGAGGGTGTTATGCTAAGTGAAGTAAGTCAGATGGCCAAGGACAAAAACTATATGATTTCATTCATATGCAGAATATTAAAAAAAGTAACAAGTGAACAAACAAATGAAAAAGAAACTCACAGATACAGACAACAGATTGATGGTTTATCAAAGGGTATTGAGGGTGGGCGAAATGGGTAAAGGGCGTCAGATGTACAGTGATGGACGAAACTAGACCTTTGTTGGCAATCATGCAATCGAGTATACAGATATCAAATTGTACGATTGTACACATGGACCTTATAAAATGTGACAACCGATGTTACCTCAATTAAAAGAGGAAGAATCTTCCAGCACACTCAATCACTCCCACTTCGCAAATGGAACCCTGCACCTGGGATCTGACCGTCTTGTTGGCAGCCGCCCACCAGAGAGCTAAACTGGAGATCCTGCACCCATTGCTGCCGATGCCTGTCTGACCACAGCCGGCAACTGAGCCGATTGAGGCTTTATTTTCTGTAAAGTATTTGGCATTCTGAATTATTAGTCTTGCACAATTTTAAGTTATCTTAAATATGGGTACCAATAGTTAGATAGAAAACCACTTCTCTCTTTTTCTGAACAAAAGAGCATCTTATGTGTGCTTTCTTACTAAGTTTCGAGATTTCTTTTTGTAGCCGTGATCACGGCCCTGGAGAACCACACGTCATGCAACTTGACTGGGCAGGGGGATGCAGCCAAGCCAGTTGCCTGCAGAGAGAGGTTTGCATACAGAGTTGAATGTAGCAATAATTCACATCACATTGCTGCACAGCTTTAATGAATACAGAAAAAACTAGCCAGGTAATGCATTATTAAAGGCACACACGGCAGAGCTTCCTTGTATACAATTTGAACATGAACTTATTAGCATTTCAGGTTGATATCACTTTTAGATTTAATTAGATTTCAGATTTCAATCAAGTTAGTAAATGAATTTCTCACTGCTTAAACAGTGTAATATGCCCTCGACAGTAGCTTTTCATCACTCTCTTCTCATTCCCTCACTCGCCCAAGCAGATCCCCACTTCCGTCTTGGATTCAAAACCAGAGGCTATTTTCCAAAGCTACTGTGCTGTATAAATGTAGTCTTTTCCGTGCTTATAGACATGCACGGGGACCACGGGAGGGTTATTTTTTATCCACATTGTCTGACATGAATACATTTGCCACCAGTAAGTTTAACTGATGCATGATAACAACACTAGCCTCTGTTTCGGTGGCCCTTTGGCACTGTGAGTCTTTGTACTGTTGTTTTGCCATGAAGTCCACAAACTTCTCTTCCTACTATGATGAGAGCATTGGGACTATTCAAATTGTGGGAAATTAAATGTAATGAGTCAAGCCATATTAGTGATTTTCAGGATGATCTGGAGAGCTAGACCTTGCAAGGGCAGTAATTTAGTGATGTTCCACATTTGTTTAGAGCTGTGGCTCTTTGGCCCCTTGAATGTGGCTCTTCCAGAAAATACCACTGCCTGGGTGAGTCTATTTTGAAGAAGTGGCATTAGAAGACGTTTCAGTTTAAAAAATTTGGCTCTCAAAAGAAATATCAATCGTTGTACTGCTGATATTTGGCTCTGTTGACTAATGAGTTTGCCGGCCACTGGTTTAGAAGTGTGGAGAGAATGCTTCTCTGAGCCAGGGGAGGAGCCTAACCCCATGTTACTGCTTCCTGCCTGCAGGAACTTAAGCTAGCAGTGGGACCACTGGGCCACCATGGCCTCATCCGGGAAGTGGGGCTCCTGTGTGTTTGTGGAGGTAGGGAAAGTGGTGTGAAAATAGGTCTCTTTCTGATTATGTGTAAAAACCATGATCCAGATGAGTAATGTTTATCATACAAAGTGAGAGAAGTGATATTATCTGATGGATGTTTAATTTCTGAATGAACTAGGACCTCAATGAAAGACCGCTCAATGAAGGAAGTTTCTCTTTTTACCCTGTTATACTCTACATCTCCAAATGAATTGCATTTTGAAAGTTCAAGTTGGAACAGGGATTAAAGACACAACAACCAAAATAGGATAGTATAAGTACAAATCCATTGCTATAATATAAATCTATTTTGACAGTATAGGGGTAAACCCATTTGGCCACAGAACAAAAGCTGTGTTCAGAATGCTGTGACTTCACAATTTTGGGGGGAAATTTAGTTAAGAAGCAAAGTCCAGAGACAAAATGGCATTGTGGCTGATTTACAGGCTCATCTCCAAGGATATAGTTACTTTTTTATTTTTTACTCTTGCAAGACTCAGCATGGGTTAGGTTATATAAGAGGTCGGTGAATTAAAAAACCCAGAAAAGCAGCCTTCTGATTTTTCACCCTCACACTATCCATTTAAGGAATGACAACCCTGTTATTAACCTCAGTCCTGATTTATTCCAAAGGGGAGAATGAAAAGGTGCTAGAATGTCATGGAATGCTAGTCCCAGGGCCTTCTTTAATCTGGGACATTCCCACAGCCTTTCTTTACAACGTTGAAGAAGGTGGTTGTCCCTTATTTAATGCAATGGTCCCCATTCTGACTTTGGGTGATATTTCCTCAGGATTAGATTCAGGTTATGCATTCTGTCTACCTGTTCTCATAGGTGATATTAATTTTCATCAACTTGAAAACTGGACCAAACACCCTTCAGTATAGTCTCATTTATTCCTTGTATAGTTATTATTATTATTTTTTTTTGCCTTGCAACTAATCAATTTTCTGTGGGAGGCACTTTAAGACCATACAAATATCCTGTTCTTTTTCAAAATTTCCCCCTTGTATATGGAAATCCTGCCCTGCCAGCCACCCTTCTGTGTCCCTGAAGTGCCTATAAATAAATTCATGGCTGGCCACACCGCAGTTTCCTTTAATGCTCAAAAAGAGAATAAATTAGAATCTTTAAGATCCTCTTCAGCTTTAAAATTCTCTAGTTCTGAAAATTGACGTAGGAATTTTATGCTCTTGCATTAGTATTCTCACATATTTGTCCTTCCCATCAACTTTATGAATTCTGTTCTTGTGAAATAGGCACTTTGCATAGATTATCTTTTAAAATAATTTCTTACCCTTCCAAATTATCCCTAATGATAGACGTATTATCAGGTTGTGAATTAATACAGTAGTTGCTAGCTATATCATAGAGACATGTAGACACAAAGAATTCTCACACTAAGGGAAATGAATGTCTATAGCTGCCTGTTAAAGAACGTATTTCTGAATTCTTCCTAAGACGACATGAATGAATGCTTAACCATAAAGAAGCCACTCCAATCAGCTCCTCATTTCTTCTTCACTCATTTTGAAGGATTGTTCTGGAGACATTGCAAGTGCCATTAACATTATTAATAATTAGAACTTTTATCTAGAGACTGGGTGCCTTTCTAAGTATGCTGACTTCAGCCCTGTGTCATCTGCTAGACCAGGGTGGGACTGGTAGAATGTCCATTTGAGTGAATGGTCAGGGTCCACACATACCTTCATTTTAGGGGAAGAGCTGTGTTTCGTATACATCACACCAGCTTCTGAGGTTGTCAATTACAGAGGATTTGCCACCAACTATTATAATTCACATCTACCAGCACCTCTCCTGTAGTTTCCATTCCTCGAAAGTTAGGGCTTTTGCAAACTCAAGAGTCAAGGGTGTTCAACTCAATTATCACTTTTTATTGTCCATCATCTGAGGGCAAGCCTTTTGGTTCTCCTCCTGTTGGCCTCCGTGACACGCAAGCAGGTGTCCTTACTCCCATGTCACTGAATCCCGCACAGGCTGCCAGCCTAAAGGGAAGCTTGATTTGCTGGTTATGTTACAGTTTTGAAAGTGTGTCCGGCTTTCTTCAACAAGGAGGGGAAATCTGCTTCTGAAGAATGTGAAAGGGAGGGATAATGAACTTTTCAGTCCCTCTCAACCCAAAGCCCTATAATTATCTTAAGTAGTTTCCATTGGATAGTCTTTATTCCTGTGATGTAATTGTTGTTTCACTCCTAAGAAGTCCAGATCTTGGGGCAGAGGGAGGGAGAAGACAGAAGGGAATGGGGCTGCCATGCCGGGCACCTGTGTGACTCAGGAATAGCTTGAGAGCCGGCTCAGATGGCAAGGCAGCCTGTCTGTGGGCAGAGGGAGGGACTCAGGAGCAAGGGTGAGAACAAAATAGGTTACAGAACTGTGAGGATGCAGCAAGGGAGGCGATGCTTCAAAATAATGAAGAGCAACCAGGAGGGGTTTCCAGCGATGGAAGAGGATCAACACCATTTCCTGCAGAGACACAGAAGAGCTGTTTGTTTGAGTTCTTTCCTAGACTTCGAATGCCCACCTTTCATTAAAGAGGGGTCATCCCATGTCACTTCCAGTCCCTGTCCTTAGTGGTCTAGAAAAAGCCACTTCCTTGGGAAAGGCGTTTCATCATTCACTGTTATTTCAAATCAGCTGCATGGGCATATCCGTAGGAAGTACAGTCCTTGAAGATTTTCCCATGTCCTATCTCAGAGCCTCTACTAACCACTGAGATACAAAAGGAGGCGAAGAATCTTCTGAGCCCATTTTAGCAAGAGCAGTAACCCTGTTTCAGCTCGCGGTGCGTCTGAAATAGTTTTGAGATCTGGTCACCAGTACCATGGCCCCCTCGTCAATCCAGGTTTGGTGTCTGAGCTTTGCTCCCCGAAGCCTGATAAAGGGGCCTCCCAGGCTCATAGGCTACTCAGGACTTTGAGTTACGTTGGGTTGGAATGGACCACATAGTGTTTTAGACGAGGGAAGAAAAAGTGATTTAACTCAGGAGGAAACCCTTGGCCTTCAGCCTTTTCTAAAGAAAGCAAAGGTATCTCTGAGCATCGCAGCTACGGCAGGTACTCTTCTGGAGGGAACGCCCATAGGTTCAAGTGAGTCAGCATGCCGATGCTGATTTCCTGCCACATCTCCATTTGGAGTTGAAATGCCCTTCCTAGACTTGGTTCCCCCGAGCATTCTCCAGAGGAGGGACCCATGGACACGAAGACCGAGGCTCTCATATCACCAGAGAGTGCCCTGCTCACCTACGAGTTGGTGTTCTGGCTGAATCAAACACCCCAGCGTACTTCCCAGGCTTGACATTACTGCATGTCCTCAGGGAAAACGCCTTAATGAGACTATTAGTCCAAACGAATGTTCTCACAAAGGGAGTGAAACAGCCATCCCTGACCTGATGGTGGGTGATGCTGGGAATCTGAATTGAGGTCCAGGCATTTAACCTGGGGTGTCACATCTTCATTTCTGTCAAGTGTAGGCTCAGTAGTAGGGAGGGTGGAGACTTCATCTGCTAAGAAAAATGTTCCACAGTGGAGATTCTCACTTTCCATTTGGAAAAATGCTTAAAGTATGAAATTACAAAACCAATATTTTCACACCAGAAGACAAAAATAACACATTGCGAGGAGCACCAGGCAGAAAACAAAACAAGACAAAAACTCCCCAATAAAACAGCAAAGCCCAGCCAATATGTGTTTAAGCTTCTTTATGCAGCCATCCCATAGATCTTGCCCAAAGACACTGTTTTTAGGAGGTTAAGTGAAGTCCTTGATTGGAGGAGGGAAGCAATGGGAGCCCGCCGTGACCTTGATCCCTGCTGGTGCAGGCCTGGCTCAGGCCCCTCAGGCCCTTTCAGCAGGACCACCGCCCTCTCCCACACCTGGCTTTCCACCTCACGCTGCCCCTCCTCACTGCGTCAGAAGGCACATCTCTGTCCAGCCATTCCTTTGCTTAAATGGGTTTAATGGCTCCCCAATGCCCTTAGGATGAACCATGACATACAAGCATGTTGGAAGAGGCAGTATGAAGGTAGCCCTAACCCCTGTGGGCTCTGAGCCACACTTCCTGGGTTAGGGTGTCGCTCAGCCACTTTTGCAGCTGAGATCCCTGAGGTGAGTTATTGACCTCGCTGGGCTTCAGCTGCCTCCACTGTGAAATGGAGACCCAGTAATGATACAATCCTGCCAGGGCTGCTGGGAGGACTAAATGAGGTCTACTACATACTGAACATCCAGTAAACATTTACAATTATGATTATTTCTGGCCTGCTGTCAGTTGGCCTTTGCCCCTATGCCCTTGTCCTTAGTCATACCCAACTATTTACAGATACCTTCACACCCCCGTCCCCCCAGAGAGACATTTTTCCTCTTGTCTCTGCTTTATAGGCTGCTTCCTTTGCCTGCAGTGTCATCACACACACACACACACACACACACACACACACACTCATCTATCTACATCCTTTGTATTCATCAACTCATCCTTTGGCCACCTCTTCCACAACCTTCAACACTCAGCTCAGGTCAAGGCTCCTTCACTCCAAATAGCCTACCTGGATGTCACTCTCCTCACCTCACAGGTTCCCATGCTCCACGTCTTCCTCTGACCCACCACTGATCACACAATGCAGTAACAGCCTGTTCATGTGAAGGTCTTTCCTCAGTGCTGTCCCTGCTCCATGCCTGCCCCCCCTCCCACCAGTGAAAGAGGGATTACAACTTGATCATATCTGTATACCCACTGCTCACAAATGCTGGATGTATGGGCAAATGGATGGATGGAGGGATGGGTGCATGGATGGGTTGATGGATAGATGTTATCAAGGGAATCTGATCTAGTGACGGGAAACTTCCCAAGGCAGCCCATCTATATTATAAAAACCCAGTGGCCCTAACGCCGTAATGATCAAAGACTGGCGTGGGTGGACAGCGAGGCCGCACGGGTGGGTGGCGCCACGTGATTTCGAGTGCTGGGCTTCTAGTTCGGTTATAATCACAATAACACTAAATCTACCTGAAAATCCAATTACTTATCTCGTTTTCTAATCTACTGCTTGTCCACATTAAATGTATCTGGTTTCCTGTGTTATCCCCTCAAACAGTATGCTTTCAGATCCCCTCCTTATCCTCCTTATCCCCTCCTTATATACTCACAGCTCACAAATGCTGGATGCAGTGGGCAGATGGATGGATGCTCTTAGAGGTGCTTATGGTTGGTACCTTCTAAACATTCTCCTCTTTGTCAGTCTCTCTTTGAAGTAGGCTCTGAAACTGAGAGTGACCCTCCAGGTGTGGGGTGTAGTGAGCACAAAGATACATAATCAATCCGTTTGCATCTCCACTCGTGTGGACAAATGCTGGCATTTTTTAAATGCTTCACAACACTATGAGTTTGGCAGCCCGCTAATGGGACGAACAGTCTGGAGAGGAAGCCTGTGAAGGTTGTAGATGAAAGTGGAGACAAGGATTGAAATCTGAATGTGGAACTTCATGTAAATACTGCCCCGCATGTGTCATGCTCGGCAGCCATACAGCTGTGGGTTGAACACTTAGCTCACCGGTTGTGTAGCATGTGCAGGTTCTGGCCCCAGTTCATTGCCTCTTGTAACTTTAGCTCCCAAACAGCCAAGGTCAGCCTGGGGAGAAGGACGCATTTAACCTGAGAGGCAGTCGCCTGGAAGAGCAGAACAAATCCCGGTACCTACTGTGGGTTCTGGTCTGAGTTCTGCCACGATACGCTGTGTGGAGCTGACCCCTCCTCTGTCAGAGGGGCTGCTGAACTCTGGGACATGCAGGTGTGTGGTTCCGTGAGTAAACATATGATCAGCACCATCTTGTCAGGTGCCAGGAGCCTAATTTTGATGCACTGTGCGGCTCTACCAAGAATAGCATCCGTCATCTTAATAATAAAGCATCAGGGCTGCATCAGCCCAGGCACAGCCCACTGATTTGCTGGTGGTTACCAGACAAGAACGCTGCTGTGGGAGTTAGAATTCACTCTGAGAGATGCTTCCCGAAAGGGACTAAAACAGGAAGCCTAAGGCCAGATGGAACCTTTAAGGTCACGCATTCCAGTTTGCTCTCTGATGGTTCAGTCTCCTCCAAACACCCTTTTAGCTCAGGCTTGCTCTCATCCTTGATGGGCAATGCGCTGCCTCGTTAGGGCCTTGTGACTTGTTAGCAAGTTCCTTATACGTAAATCAAGCTGAAATCCACTTCCCATTGCTGCTGTCCATTGATGTTCAGACAACAAAACTTTCATATCACTTACACATGTAAAAGATTTCCTGTTTTTTAATTTCTGGAAAGAGCCAAGAATTATATGCACAGGATTGCTTATGTGTCCAAATAAGGATATCTGGCTTATGTGTGGACTGGTGGTGGGAGAGATTGTTTTCTTAACAGTTTGATAGGAACCTTATTTCAGAGGTGAAACCCATTTCTGTTTGTTGGTGTTGATCTTATGTATTTACATGTGAAAGTTGATGTATTAAACAACTACCTTTGAGTTATTTTGTCTCCAAACTGCAGTGTACATGGAAAACTGCCAAACGGACAGAGGCATTGGTGCCTTAGTACCAAGTATCATTCACACACTGATTCACTCAACTTACTTTTAATTTTAGAGAGAGAGGAAGGGAGAGAGAGGGAGGGAGGAGAGGGGAGAGAGAGAAACATTTATGAGAGAGCGAAACACCAATTACCTGCATCCTGCACATCCCTGCTGGGGATGGAGCCTGTAACCCCGGCTTGAGCTACACCTGCCAAAAGGCAACATATATTTCTTGAGAATTTGCTTGAAGCCCTCAAGGAGTTTGCAGTCCATGAAGGGAGAGATGTTTGATGTTGATCACATTGTCTGGAAGCATCTCTTGTTGACTTTGCCATTCTTTGCCAGGGGTGATGTGCTGTGCATTGCTGACTTCCCACTCCCTGGCACATTGGAAGCACGTGGTAAAAATATTGGTTAAATGTGTCAGTGGCTGGATACCTGAAGGGAATAAGCACAGTCTTTGGCACTTGATATGTTCTGAGCTAGATCCCGACTCCTCAATACTAGCTATGTGGCTGGGGGTAAGGATATGTGGCTTTATAAAAAAGGAACCCATCTTGCAGGGTTGGTTGTGAGGATTAAAAGAAATATTGTACAGAGTGCCTAGCACAGAGCCTGGTATACAATTCTAAAAAAGAAAGGAAGGAAGGCAGGAAGGCCGGAACGAAGCAACGAAGGAACGGAGGAAGGGCTTATTTTGTTCCTAGTCTAGCTCCATCTATCCGTACGGGAAAACAAATGAGAACATATTTCTAGAAATTTAATTGTTGAAAGACACGGCCTCATAGCAGAGCCCACCCCTGAAATCAGCTTTACCCTAGTGAAGAGGAAACCCAGGGTCTCACTGGAGGAAGAGAGGAAAGTGCTGGAGGTGGGTGGTGGTGATGGTTGCAAACAATGTGAATGCACTTAAATGCCCCTGACCCGAATATCTAAAATCGGCAAAGTGGTAAATTTTCTGTGAGGCTTTGTTTCTCTGTTCTTACCTGCCACATGTCTGTGATCTTCAAATAGATACTTGGGGACATGAAAGAACCTTGCCATTTAAAGACACCCCGTAAGGAATCCTGTTTTAATGTCAGTTGTCGCTTCCCATATGTCTGGTGGCTGAGGTGCCGGGCAGGCTGGGTGCTCCTGGGGCATGCATAGGGGTGGAGCCTGAGGCGAGGGAGAGTCGAACCCCACTCCAGGGTGAATTTCTGTGTCCAGTGCTCATTGTCCGTGGAGAGGGCATTAACTCGGGCTTCACTCAGGCAGACCTCTAACCCCGGAGGCCAGTCTGGTAGGGAGGTGGAGGGGGCGGGGCACACAATCATTGCTCTTTCTAGAGACTCAGTAAATGTAGTGGCATCCAGGAAAGGCTGTGGCTGAAAGCCTCCCCCACCTCAGGGCTTACTGGGTGCCTGGTGTGAGGCCCGGCTCAATGGGAGACGCACCAGCAGGTACGGGGAGCTGCTCTATTCCCACCCTCCTCGGCCAAGCCAGGTGGGGCTGAGTCCTCTCCCTGGTGGAAAGCTGCAGGGACTTTGGCCGCGAGGAGCAGGGAGGACCACAGCGGAGCCTTCCCCATTCCTGTGCTTCCCTTTGGCCAGTGTGGTTTCAAGTATATTCAAATACGTTTTACTTATTTTTGAATAAATTAACATCTGAGACAACTAATGTTAGAAAAGGGCTCACCTGTTGGAAAAATGGAAGGTACCTGGGCCATCCACGCCCGGGGCCTTAATTTCTAGAGAGAGCGGAGACTTGCCGACACGTTGGTCACCAGAGAGCAGGAGTTCTGCATCAGGGGTTCTGGGGGACGCGTCCAGGTTCATGGCTGCGTCTGAGGCGGGGCCTGGGATCTACATGTGCAGCAGGTTCCAGGTGATGCTGCTCCAGAGGCCATCCTTCGAAAAAAGCTATCACAGGGTAATCCTTTTATTCACCACGCTCCGAATGTAAATTATGTGGGTTTCTTTTCTTTTTCTTCTTTTTTTTTTTACCAAGTTCCCCAATTTTGTAAATATCTTCCATTGATATGCTTCTCTGTGTCTCCTTTGAACAGGTATTTTGACGTTGGCCTCCATGACTTCTTAATCAGGTAAGCCAGGAGTTTGTATTTTTGATGTCATTGAGGAGCATGTCTATCGGGGAGGGCTGACAGGAAAATGCAATCCTCGTTCCGTATCTCGATAAGTGCGGCAGCTGTACACTTGTCAAGAAAACACCACGAGCACGCTGTTCTCCTGTGCCTCCCAGAATCACACGAGATTATCCTTCACAGACGATCAGAGGGAATTTCATGTTTAAGGAAAGGAGTTTATATCTGAAGTGACGGTTACACAGAGCTTGAACAAGCTTGATTCCACCCACTGGGCATCTGGAAAGACAAACAGAAGAGCGCCAGCTTGTATTCACGTATTAAACAGACCCCCTTCGCCAATTTCCCCACCGAGTTTAAGCTTTTTAAATGGAATCTGTTGGTTGCTTTACAGTCATAAGTAATTGAAAGATTACAGATGGCAGTTTATATCCTAGCTTATGGGTGATTTTTACCAGAGTTGGCTTATGGAGCATATTAATTCCAAGGACCTATTAAATCATAGAGGTTAAATGGAACTATACCAGGATATTAACAACGTTGGTAAGAATATGCCTGCGATTTTTTTTTTATGCTATCAACTTTTGGTGTATTTTCTAGATTTTTTTTATATTGAGCATGCATTCGTCTAATAGAGGTGAAAATTATCATTAAAATGCCTGTCAAAAATATATGTGGGAAGCAATAATGATTGTGGAAGGAATGTAAGCTGAAGATTATAGGGAAACCAGAACTCATGTTGAGTGATAAGCTTTCTGCAAACGCATGGCTCTAAATGTGAATTAATTCTGACTGAGAAGATGCTCTTTTTAAAAAAATACATTTTTTATTGATTTCAGAGAGAAAGGAAGAGGGAGAGAGAGATAGAAATATCAATGATGAGAGAGAAGTATAGATCGGCTGCCTCCTGCATGTCTCCCACTGGGGATCGAGCCCACAACCCAAGCATGTGCCCTTGATTGGAATCAAATCTGGGACCCTTTAGTACGAAGGCCGTTGCTCTGTTCATTGAGCCAAACCAGCTAGGCAAGAGTCTGTTCTTAAATAGTCTGCAAACCCCGTGTGACTTCTGGGAAGGATGGGTCAATTCTCCACCTGCATGACCATCTCCCTGTGGATGAGATGCTCTCTCGGGGACATAATCAGCATTACCTTTATCCTAAAGGACAGCATTGCCTCTGTGCTGGATTACACATGGCGGTGTTCCACAAAAGCCCCTTCCCCAGGGCCTTGTCCTGCCTGGGCTGTGCCTTGAAATCCCCTCCATGCACCCCAGACCCAAGGACGATGGGCTCTCCTGGCTTTCTGCAAGACGTTGCACATAGTGTGTGAACTGCTCCACGGGACACATCAAGGGTGTAAGTGCATTTCAGCAGGAGGGATAGAGGATCAGGTGTCACGGGAATTCCATACAGAAAGTGATGAGGAACAGCCGTCAGGGTATGTGCTGCAGGGAGCAGGCTGGATTTCCGAGTTCGTGTCTTCGATGCTCCGTATGATTGCCATGCTGCTGTTCTCAGCACTCCTTGTCGTGGATGCCAGCTTGTACCTTTCTTACATTCTCTAGTACCTTCCTCTGGGGCAGGGAACTTGTCCTAATCACCTTTCTATGATGACACAGTATAGTGTCACCTCCAACAGACATCTGTGGTAGCGGTGAATGAATGAAACGGCAAAAACAGGATAAGGAGGGTGAGGATTAATAAGAAGCTATTTAGTCACTTATTCAACAGATAATTGAGCCTACCACATGCCGCTCACTTGGACAAATCCTGGGATACCGTCATGAGAAAAGCAGATGCTCGATTGGAAGCTTTCCCTGAGCTTGTCCTTTCCAGGCTGAGGTGTGTGACTGGAAGTGGGGAGGTGGCGTGGTCTCCCTCTGGGCCCTCCTTCCTTTCCTCCTGGGCTCCGGCCCTGTCTTGTCGGATGGGGAGGAGGGAAGAGTGGTTAAGTCCCTGTGATAAACAGGGGCTGGGATTTTCTCACCCTTCGTGGGTGCTGGTGAGGTGCTCTAACTAGTCACGTTAACTTGCGTTCTGTGAACCATGCAGCAGAGAGTAACGCTTCTTTCGGCCCTGCCGTCTCTCAGCAGTTTTCCCTCCCCAGGTCTGGTAGGCAGAGCAGATGACATGTCCCTGCTCATCCAGTTGGGGAGTGAGAGGTCCGTCTCCCCTTCTTGCAGCCATGCCAGGTGTCTGTGACCAGGTCTCTTCATCCTCCTTCCCATTGAAACCGGACACAATAGGTCCAAGGCTGCCTGTCACTACGTGAGCCAAATTGAGCAGAGACGGGGTTGAATCATATATGAGCATTTATCCTAATAATGCCAGTAGGATGGGGACCCTGGAAATTCTGCTCTCACTCCTTTGCCAGTTGGCTGGTTATGGTTATGGACACACGAGGGAGAAGACAGCTATGTGTGCTGCAAGTGTAGCAGGGAAAGAGGAGGGGAGGGTCTGTGGTCCGGCCTTCGGGGGCTCAAAGTCCGATAACAAGGTGGCTAATCTTCTGTGATATTATAAACAGCTCAGCCCGTCCCTGGGACCGGGGGATGGTCAGTGTTCCTGAGAAAAACTCCCAGAACCGGTCAGGGTCCCGGGCACCGCAACCAAATCAAAGCGTGTCCTGTCCTTGGTCTGTCCTCGAAATGTATTTCTTTTCTGAGTCCTGGACCCATTGAGGCACCTTACCTTTTTACAGCCTTGCTTCATCCTCCGGATCCCCAGGGTCCATAAGAAAACTATTTTCCAATAATTATTAGACAGCTCTGGCCCTATTCTCATTACCGTGACAGCACACCCCCTTAGCCCTTTCCTCTGCCATCTGCCCAGCTGAGGAAGCGTGGGGACGTGGCTCCTGGGAGCAGTCAGACCACTCTCTCTTCAAAGTCCCGGATGAGGTGGGAGGGGTGTCACCTCTTTATTTGCAGCCCTCTCTAGAAAATGGGTGCTTTTCGCTCCCAGTTTGGGAGGCCGAGCCTGATGGGGACTGGTTGCGGTGTATCACCTGGCACCTTCGTGAGAATGCAGTTGGGCGGGCCTGTCTCTCTCCTGTGTCTGAGTGCCCTGCAGCCTTCTCCCTTCCCTTCGTGCTTGAAAACCTCATGACATCCAGGACAGCATTTTCTTTAGTACCAAGTGTCTTGAATGGTGGGACCCCCTTGACCCCAGTCCTTTGGCCCCGCATGGTTCATGGGCACCTGAACCTGAGTGTGACCGGGAGCGGCAGCCGGATGTGATGGAGGCAGATGGCGCTGAGGGGTGTGGCTCTCCTGTCGGGAACTCGGGGCGGCTGCTGCAGAGCACAGCCCCTCAGGTTAGGGTCAACTCCAAGAAAGCAGACATGCTTGGGACAGCTGCGCCCCTGGAGCTGCCGCTGGCTTCCATCTGGGGTGGCCCCTGCGATGCTAAACTGTGTGTGACCTCCGAGCCTGACCGACAACCTGACACTTTCCCCAGCTCAGAGCTTCGCTGCCCGCTTCCGGTGCACCTTGCTGGGCAGGCGGGCTGCGCCAACTTTCCCACCACATGGATACAGCCTACCCACAGGCAGGTGTCCGAGGCCACGGAACCCAGCGATGCTTTAGCTGCTTTAAATCGGGATCTTGGAAAGGGTTCTGTAATTCTGCCAACGATGCTACGGGATAAACGAGGTTTAGAGATTTTCTGTTGCTTTGGTAACCCTGACTTTCTCTGATAAGGAAACGGAGAGTTTACTCATTTGGTTTCAGGAAATACTGAATTTCTGAGAAACCAACCCTGACTCTGAGAGCAAAAGAAGGCTTAGTTTCCGTGTGGAATGCTGGTTCCTAGCGTTGCTGTGGGAGATGGGGTTGGGGAAGGCGATGGGGACACTGTCAATGCCTGTCAACCCCATAGGAACCGTGGGGCCGTGGCAATGCCAGCCTGTGGCGTAAAGTGGAAGAAGGTCCCCCCGCACCTGCTAGGGGCCTTCATTTGTCGAATGCTCTCCGGGCTGTTTTTCTCATACACACCACTGAGCAGGCACCTGCGGGCATCCGGCTTCTTCCCGGCCCTGCGGGCTCACGTGGAGCCTAACAATGCTTCCTTGCAGATTTCATGCCCCGGTGCCTGCTGGGTCCATGTGCCCCTGTCACATTTATCTGGTTTGTCTGCGGGCATGTGGTGATGATTACTCACACCACACAGAGCAGAGATAGATGCATTTTCCTCACAGGGTTTTGTAATTTATTTGTTTGTTTAATTGCCTGCTCTTTTTATAAAGCACTCCCCTACCCCCCTCAGCAGATCTCCTAAATCTACTTCCTGTGCATCTAAGTGATGATGGAACTCCTAGAGCAGTGGTTCTCAACCTTTCTAATGTTGCGACCCTTTAATACAGTTCCTCATGTGGTGGTGACCCCCAACCATACAATTATTTTCGTTGCCACTTCATAACTGTAATTTTGCTGCTGTTATGAATTGTAATGTAAGTATCTGTTTTACAGCAGCGGTTCTCATTTTGCTACTGTTATGAATCGTAATGTAAATATCTGTGTTTTCCAATGTTCTTAGGCTCTACGGCAGAGATTCTCAACTGTGGGTCATGACTCCACTAGCAGAGTCATTAATAGTAGCAAAATTACAATTATGAAGCAGCAATGAAAATAATTTTATAGTTGGGGGTCACTGCAACATGAAGAACTGTATTAAAGGGTTGAGAACCACTGTCCTAGAGGAAGCCAAGATAGAGGGGGTCTACATTTCCTGATTCCAAACATCCCTAGCTACTCACAGAATCACACCCACTGCGACTGACTTTCCAGCCACCTGCAAGGACTGTCTGGATGGGGTGAATCCTTCTTTGCTTTCTCTCTGTGAATGTGTGAGCAGGATGCACGGCCGGCAGTCACTCCCTGGAGGAGGTTGGCATTGCATCACGTGTCCTCGACTAGTCTTCCTGACCAGCCCCCGCTGTTTGTATGGCTGCCCAGCTCCATTGGGCACCGCAGAAGGGCACAGAGGCCATCTGGGGCAGACCCCATGGAAAGATAGACTCCTAGCCCAGAGGAGGCCTGCGGCTGGGCATAGGGCTCTGGGTTCCAGGACTCAGCCTCAGATGCCAGGACCTCTACCACCTGTTGGGCCTGTGCCAGTCTCACTGTCTTATCTGCCAGGTAACACTGGCTGAGTCCAGGGTTTCACGAGGACTGGGTGAGATGATCCAGGAGGGAGGATTCAGGACCTTGGTAACGTGTGGTAAGGTCAGTCACCAGCCTGTCCTCTCACCAGCCTGTTGCTCTACTCCTGCCTGGTGAGGGGCTGGGCAGCATGGTGACTCCATGCTCTTTCCTAAGGTGCAAAGAACATAGCCCGTTTCTAGGGAGCAGTAGAAATGTAATAGGTAGAGAAATTTTAATGGGCATATGAAAATAATCTCTCTTTCAGAGTTGATGATTTGCTGGACATTGGCTGGAATCCCTGAGGCTGGGGGAGTGAGGATAGTGGAAGGAAGGCCAGTCACTGGTGTATAGACAGCTATATCCGCACATCAGATGTTAGGCATGGACTGGCCTTTTATCAAGAAATGGCTTGCAGTGGTTCTCAACCTTCCTAATGCCGCAACCCTTTAATACAGTTCTTTATGTTGTGGTGATCCCCAACCATAAAATTATTTTTGTCACTACTTCATAACTGTAATTTGCTACTGTTACGAATCTTAATGTAAATATCTGTGTTTTCTGATGGTCTTAGGAGACCCTGCTAGCTGTTCGCGACCCACAGGTTGAGAACCGCTGGTTTAGAGGGACGGTCTTGCTGTGTGTGTGTGTGTCACTCCTTGTGCCGTATCTGCATGGGAAATATAGCAAAAGTTTTGGCTGAAAATTATGTGGGGGTGGGTGGGCGAGAATCCCTAGGTAGGTAGCATACCCATGGGTGTATTTCCAAGAGTTAAAATGCAGACAAAACATGCAGTGTTCCAGATGAAACCAAAAGAGCAGCCATAGCAGAAACGTGCTAAAGGCGTCGTTGCCAGCTGGTTTCAGTTGTGACCAGGCCACTGAAAAGAAAAACGCTGCGGAATCTGAAAGCCAGTAGCCTGACCCTCTCCGTTCTGAGCCTCGGAGCCTGGAAGAGCAGGATGGGGGTGCACGGGGCGATTCCCGCCGGGGCAGCTCCCTCACTCACACAGCCGCTCGGAGGGGCAGGGAGCGGATGCATGGCCGTCAGCCACTGCCTGCCCCTGTCTCTCTGACTGCCGAGGACTAATTGTCTGGAAGCAATGGAATTCCTTTGACAAATGTTTTCTTTTAAATTGGGGACTATGCTTTTATAGTAAGCTCATCTCTACAGCCGATGCTGTGAACTATGTAAATAACTGGAAGGCATTTGCTGTGAGACATTTCAGCCCACAGAGCCTCCCCGGCCCCACCCACCAGTCTGGAGTTTTAGACTCCTGATGCTGCCTGTGGCTCACAGCTACTGTGGGGGTTTTGAGATGAATTTCACAGCAGCTGTGCCAAGCGCTTGCAACACTGCCTCCCTGATGAGACAGGATGTGTCCAGTTCCCCCCAGTTTCTGACCAGGAAAGCCACTGTCTGCCTTCTCCATCCCAGCGTGACTGTCCAGTCATGCTGGGTGGGCACCACATTACTGCCTGTGGACTGTGGGCTCTGCAGCCTCTCCCTGTTAGTGACTGGGTCCCTTCCGCGCTGCCTCATATTGTGGGAAGACCAAAGAGGGTGGAAGCTTTTCCTTCCCATTTGAGCTGGAAAAGGACCTGTACATCCTAATGAATAGAAAGCTAGTGATGTCAGTAGGCGTTCAGATAGCAGATGTGGGGCTGATACAGGTGATGCGGAGAATAGCCAAGACACCTGTCACATAATCCGCCACGGGCTAGTGTTTGAATGGGCATTTGGGAGAAGGCAGGGTTTCTCAAGCTTGGGGCTACTCACATGTGGGACCTGCTAATGGTTGTGGGGTGGCCCTTTGCACGATGGGTGTTTAGCAGCATCTCTGGTCTCTGCTCACTAAATGCCAGTAGCACCCTCAGCAGTGACAGCAGTGTCTCCAGAAAGTGCAGATGCTCCGGCAGGTGAAAGAGATCTGTTCTCGGTCGAGAACCATCACGTCTGACTTTGAACTGGAGATAAAAGAGGATGTGGAAAAGGTGGCCTCAAGTTTAAAACGATGTCTGTCTGTGGTCTCTGATATAGCCTCCCCAGTTGCCTACAATAGTGACTAAACAAAAAACAAACAAACAAAAAAACTGAAAAAGATGAGCATGAAAAAACCGAAAGCAAGTCTGGAATTCTGCCTGTCATCAGGCTGCATGAGAAATTTCTTTTAACACGGCACTTGGAACTGGCCTGAAAAAGGAATTCGGTGGCCCACAGGTACTGGCCCTGCCCTCATGTCTGTCCCAACAGTTCAGAAATGCAGATTCTGTCCTCACCAGAAAGGTAGGCTGCCCTCTCTCCAAACTTAGTCGTTGTCTTTGTCCCAATGCAGCTGTTGCATTCCCTCTCTCTCCCTCCTTTCTGCTCCCCTGCGGAGACTCCAATAGCCACACGGTAAGTGGGCAGGGTGCGGGGAGGTGGGGCTGGCCTGCTGGTGGTGTGTGTCTGCCCTCCATCCTCCACAGTCACTGCTGGCGGTGACAGGGCAGACAGAAAGGGCCCTGCCAACACTTCGGGGATGGGCACTTTGATGCCTCATGCGGGCCAGTGGAGCAGAAGTGGGGTAGGCCCCCTCCCTCCAGGAAAGGAGACCTGTGAGAAACGGGGGTGGGACTGTGCTGGCACCTCCTTTGTTCTTCACGTGAGTCACCTGAGAGGAAGATTGGACTACGAAGAAGGCAGGGAACTCAGTGAAAGGCAACGAACTTCCTCTATTTTTTTGAGAAACTAGTCATTTACAGTCCTCGTTATTTATTTTACAAAGAGCTATGTAGTGGTTCTGTAATATTTTTTGGGGGTGAGGGATTTTTTTGTAGTGATATTGTGAAATTTTGTAGAGGTACTATAATTTTTAAATGATTTGCTCTTCTTTGGAATTAAAGTTTTTCTTTAAGTGGTTGTATATGTTTTGTATTCTTCTTTTTTCTCCATATAGACTTTGAGAATGGATTCATCCTATGCCACAATGTGCTATTATTGTGCATCATGTAAATGAGCTATTTCTATCACTGAAATAAGATGCCAAGTATAATATAAAAAGTAAAAGGAATATATTCTTTTTTGATAGATATCAAGTTGTTGATAGATACTATATTTTAATTCACTTATAAATATATGTAGAGAAAAAAAATGTCACGATCGAGAAAACCCATTATAAAGTAAAGGACGTATCACCCCAAGTCGCAGGCAAGAGCACACCTGTGAGTTAGTGTAAGAAAGGGGAGAACTACTTTAAAATGCTTTCCTCTCCGCAGTATGACAAAAAATGTGGCAAAAAAGAAATAGGAATGATAAGCCATCATTGAAGATTAAAAAAAAAAGGAAGAATAAGGAATTACAGGAAAAGAAGGATGCAGGCACACAATTAAAAGCCACTTGGGAGAGTGTGCAGATGGGAATCAGCCTTCAGAACATGGAGGCTTGCGTGGAAGGTGGCCTGGAGATGCTTTCTGGAGTGTAGAAAAAGCCACGGGAAGAATCTGATGAGAGAAAACAGCAGCTCTGTGGAGTAACTGTGGAATGATTGAAGTTCCTGAAGATGAAACCAGAGTCCAGAGAGCAGAAACAACTTAAAAAATAAAGAAAAGTGGCCTGGGCTTGAAAGGGCTAACCATACTGCAGACTCAATCCACACAAAAGGGGCCCAGGGAAGGCACATGCATCATAATTTGGAGATTACTGAGCATAGGAAGATGCGGTACAAGAACCCGAGCAGAAAAGAGGAGCAAGAAGATGTCAGACGTCTGCTTGGAAACCCTTCGTGGCAGACACAGTGAAGCGATGCCTACTGACACGGAGAGGAAAAGAGGGTGCTCGGGCATATGGTGCCCAGTGGAAGTGTTAATGTGAGAAGGCAGCACAGGACTGCTCTCAGAACGCTCTGGGCAAGCCCTCTCCTCCTAGGCTCCCTTCCCCTGACCGGGCCTGACCCCGTGCCTCCAGCTAACCTCACAGACCAGGAGTGGACACAGGGCGGCACCTGCGATTTAAGATCTGGAAAGTAGGGATGAGCTGGGCCAACTAGATTCTTCTTCGAGGATTTTGGGATAGAGACAATGTTGGTACTGAGGACTGGAGCCGGAAATAGCAGAGATGAGGGCGGTGTTGGCACCATGGCAAGTCAGACGATGTGCAGGCAAACCTTAGGGGAAGCAGAGACTGAGGAGGCAGGAAGATTAGCGTGCGAGAGAGAGAGAGAGAGAGAGAGAGAGAGAGAGAGGAGGAGAGAGAAGAGAGCAAGGTCAGAGAAAAGCAGAGAAGTCACGCAAGGAGACTCAGTAACTGTCTCACTTCCTTTCTTGCTCCCACGAGGCCTTTGACATTTGTCCTTTGTCCTTACAGTGCATCCTCTCGGACATGGGCACATATCTGCTCCTTTTAGTCAAGAAAAGTTCCTATTACAAGGGCATTTTTAGATAATCCAGGACAGATTAAATATACTGCCTTGCAACCTTTAATCAGCGTTTCTTGAAGTAGAATAAAAGTGATAAATCAGTGAAGTGTGAAAAGATTGCATTGCTCGGTGGGATTCTCATCAGGCTTAGCTCTTAGTTTACCACTGAAACCTCAAGGTGACTTACTGTCTGGTGAACCGCCCTGGGTCTGAGCGCCTCTCAGGGCGCAGAAGACGGCAGAAGGCTTGGTGTTGCTTCTCACAGTGGCATTTGAATGAAACTTATAAGTGAAGCATGTTGCTAGGGCTCATTACTCCTAATTTAGGCAATAATCCTGTAATGTGACATAAAAGATGGTCCAGAACAGCCTCTCTCCCAAGTAGCATTAATCATCAGAATTATAATTGAATTTAAATGTAACTACAATGACGTAGCAAATGTGTAGTCATCCACAATGTTGCCTAGGAAGGAAACTGGGGAAAATATACCAGAATATTATATTGACGTCGTTTTCTTTGATGGTGCAGGGAGAGGCGATTTTCTCCTCCTTTCCCCTCCCCTGCTTTTCCCTGTTCTCCTTTCTCTTTCTTTTCCCTTCCTCCCTCTCTCCCCACTCCTTCTCTGTTCCCACCCCACACAGAAAGTATACTAGCATGTGAATTTGCTTCAGTGAGTATCAATTTTTAAATGGACAGATAAACGATATTTTAAACATTGGAGACGTTACTGAGCAAATTTTGCTCCGTCCTAAAGACCACAGTGACAGGTAAGAAGAGTCAGGCACTGGGCCCAGGTTCTGTGCAAGCACCATCCCCCCAGATCCCTTGTGTGAATCCAGTAAAGAGTGTGGGTTGTTGCTATTTTCTAAATGAGGAAACAGGAGGTCTTTGAGGTCTCATAGGCAGATAGGGGAATTGAATCTGGATCCATTCCACTCCTGAGTCTTCTCTTTACCCCCACGCCGTGGCCTCGTTTGAACAGGTCAGAGATTGAGATAGCCCTGGCGAGACTGTGTCACGGGGCTGTTATTCAGTGTCTCACTGAGGGTTTCCATTCTGCTCTCACTGCTCCCCCGTGGGCAAGGCACAGGAAACTCAGGGAAAGCTCCCACAAACCCTTGGTAAAGAGGCCTGGTCCCTTGGCCCAAGCCAGACAAGCAGCTGTGACCTTGGGCCTGATGGTGGCCCGTGTTGGTGCCCTGGAGGTGGGGGCAGTGGCAGACAGGGGCCACATGCTTCAAGAGTCTCTGCTTAAGGAGATGCCAGTGGGCAGAGCCTACAACAAGGCCTAGAAAAGAGCACATCTTTAATGATTTTTTTTGTAAGTTGACTGAATGAATGGACAAATGTTGAATGAATAAATGGACAAATGCAGAACAAATGGATGAATGGGTGAATCAGGGTCCAAGCTAAGGACCTAGCACAGGAACCAGGGGACTTGGTGGAACTGGGAAGGCAAGTGGGTAGAGAGATTGGGCACAGGGGTTCTGCTGGAGCCTGATGCTCACACCACGTCCACGACTCCGTTCTCCTTGGTGCACCGGGGACCGGGTAGTAGGCTGCTCTTGACCTCACTCACCAGTGGAAGGTTTAGGACTTGTCCTCCAGGCTCTCCTGGGTTCCGCATGGAGCCTGTGGCAGTGAGGCCTTTCAGGAAGTGCGTTTTGCTGGTTGTAAACTGAGGTGGGCTGGCAGCGTCTTCTGCAGGGGTTATATTCGGAGCCCGTGGTCCTCTAGGGAGTCCTGGGTGACGAGGCAAGGCTCCCTGAACTCCTGAAATTGTATGAAGACAGGTGTGAGGAGGGGCAACTGTCCATAGCTCCAGACAGTTCTCGGAGGCCGAAATAGGAAGATATCTGCCCACGCGACCCATGAGCTGCTGGAAGGAGGGCGCCCAGCCCAGTCTGTGCTGTTCAGGATTCTGCCCCATTTTAGAGACGGCTCAGAGTTAGTGATGATTCTGAAAATTCGAGCCCTTCCAGAAGAGTGGTCGTTCATTTTTGTTGTTGTTGTTTGAGTTTCCGAGTAATCCCCGAGAGGCAGCTGGGCTGCTGGTCCCGAGCCCAGCCTCCAGTGACTTCAGTGATTAATGCTCCCTCCCACCCCCCATCATTATTCAAGATAAAACTCTGTCGTCACAAGGAACCACTTAATCAAAGTGCCAGGCATCCTCTCGGGTTATAAGAAGCGTATTGGAACAATTCTTTTTAAATCTCAAGTCATAAAACCATTTTAAACTTTAAATGTCATAGCGACATTAACAGACAATTTATCGAGGGGGAAAACAAATGGGTTATCGGTCCCAGGCTGCTCGGGTAACAAAGGCACCTCCGTGGCCTTTGTAACTGGCCAGGCAAGCTCTGCAGAGAGGAACGGCCCCTGAGAACTTGGTCAGGTTGAGTTTTGGAAAGGGAGCTGAGTATTTTTACTCTCTCTGGAGGCCCTTTCGGCTACGCCTGAGCGGATTTTCCGAGGAGTGGCCGAAAGAGACTGCTAGGGAAACAGGCGGTTCTTTGCTGACAGGCAACCGGCATGCCAGGAGTTGAATTCCCTTTCTTTCTGCTCCGGCACCCAGGGCCATTGTGAAGAAAAGTATTAGGAGTTTGCAGACACCCTCGTTCTGCGGCGTTCCTGGCGGTCCTGAGAGTGACCGTCACCCCCTTGTATCCTGACGACGGCTCTGACATTTTGTTTCTCTGGATCAACTGAGCTGTGGAGAACAAGCACGACAAGAACACGTTTCGAGAGAGCCCGGGGCACTCAGTATGGAATAGGATGTAGTTTCCCACATGGATTCCTCCAGATCTCACATGCCATTCAGAGTGCCGTGGGAAATTGTTTGCATCTTTGGCAAATAACCAGCGTTTTGCTGGCTTAAACTGAAAGCACCTTACGCGTCAGGCGTACCTTCTTCTGAGAGGTCGTTCTTTTTTCTTACAAGAGAATCACAGGTGATTGTTGTTTGTTTGTTTTTAAATATATTTTTATTGCCCTAACCAGTTTTTCTCAGTGGATAGAGCGTCGCCCTGTGGACTGAAGGGTCCCAGGTTCGATTCCGGTCAAAGACATGTAACTTGGTTGTGCGCACATCCCCAGTAAGGGGTGTTCAGGAGGCAGCTGATTGATGTTTCTCTTTCATCAATCTTTCTAACTCTCTATCCCTCTCCCTTCCTCTCTGTAAAAAAAATCAATAAAAATATATTTTAAAAAATATTTTTTATTGATTTTAGAGAAGAAGGGAGAGGGAGAGAGAGAAACAACAATGATGAGAGAGAACCATTGATTGGCTGCCTCCTGCATGCCCCCCACTGGGGACTGAGCCCGAAACCTGGGCATATGCCCCAACTGGGAATCAAACAGGTGACCTCTTGGTTCCTGGGTTGGCACTCAACTGCTGAGCTACGCCCGGCTGGGCTGAGAGGTCATTCTTGAATACCTGTGCCTGTGCCCGCACCGGCTGCCATAGTGGGTTCCCTAGGAAAACAGGTTCAGATGGAGGTTTTAATGCAGATTCCTTATTGGGAAGTGCCCTGGGACCAGCACCTTTGAAGGATGAGGACAGCAGGGTTAAGCAAGGGAAAGATGGACTGCTCTCGGCTCAGAAAGGCCACTCTTCGTGGGCCCGATGGGTCACTCTGGAGCTGGGATGCCCTTCACAGTTGTCCTCCCTCGAGACAAGGAGGCTGGACCTCAATCGCCATCTCCCTCAACCCTGGCCGATAGCTCAGTTGGTGAGAGTGTTGTCTCGACACACCGAGGTTGTGGGTTCAATCCCCCGTCAGTGCACATACAAGAATCAACCAAGGAATGCATAAATAAGTGGAACAACAAATCGATGTATCTCTCTTGAATCAATTAAAAGTATTCATAACCAGTCAGTGTATGCAGCTTGCCTCCTGGGAGGGGCTGGCCTTGGGGTGAGGCAGCTGTCCTTGTCTGAGAGCAGCTCCTGGGGAGAGACTCAGCTTCCTGCTCTCAACCAGGAAAGTAAACGGATGTGTCATCAAACACTGTCAGCTTCATCATTCCCTTTGGGGAGCTTTCCTTGATTTTCTCTCCTAACAGGATGATTCATTCATTCATTCTTTCTTTCTTTTTAAAAATATGTTTTATTGATTTTTTTACAGAGAGGAAAGGAGAGGGATAGAGAGTTAGAAACATCTATGAGAGAGAAACATTGATCAGCTGCCTCTTGCACACCCCCTACTGGGAATGTGCCCGCAACCAAGGTACATGCCCTTGACCCGAATCGAACCTGGGACCCTTGAGTCTGCAGGCTCTATCCACTGAGCCAAACCGGTTAGGGCTAACAGGATAATTCTTATTGTCCTCTGTGCTTAACCTCTAGTCAACACACTCCCCCCTCCCCCTCCCTCTACTCCTCCCTCTACCCCTCCCTCTTCTTCTCTCTTCCCTCTCCCTTTCCCCCTCCCTCTACTTCTTCCCCCCTCCCCCTGTACCCTTTGCCTCTTCCTTTCTTCCTCCCTCTTTCTCCCTTGCCCTCTCCTCTACCTTCTCCCTCTCCTCCTTCCCCTCCTTCTCCCCCTCTCTCATTCACTGGAGCCCTGGCTTCTCCATTCTTCTCCAGCTCATTCCTTTCCAGCTCCTGCCCACCCCTGTCTGAGGTTGACATGTTATTAGAAATGGCCCTGAAGTTGTTTTCTTCCCCAGATAAAATATTCATCACTTAGATCTGTATTTTTCTTGAGAATTTCAAGTGGAGCAAGCTTGGTTTATGTTGTCATACATCAGGGGCGTGCAGAGCCTTGCAGGGAGAGAGCTGTGCCAGGGCAGGCAGGGTCTATGCCCAAAGGGTGGGGAGCAGGGAGTGAGCGGTGAGCTTCTCCGAGGTGCTGATTCCTCCAAGGAACCAACAAAAGCTTCCCTCAAAGACTGGCACTTGGACACATTGCCACAAGGGAAAACTAACCAGAAGCCAGTTGAAGAAGCAGAGACAGCCCACAGGTGGGCTGACTGCGTCCTGGCCATAAGCCCTCACCTGGGAAGACCTTTCTCTGCCTGTTCCTCCCCAGCCCACCCCCGGCACCAGAGGTGTCACACATCAGAGGAGGAGAAACGCGTGCCACATCATTTGTTCCCCTGCTCTCCAAGCCAGGAGAATATAAGACAGTTTCTGTCTGTGCTGGGGTTGGGGAGCAGGGGAGGGGGAGTGTGTTTGTGCAGGAAGGAGGGAGGTTCGGTTCATGTCTGAGACTGGAGTTGTGGGGCAGATGGCCTGAGAAATTTTGAAATTGGACGGAGATCCTGTCAAGGGAGTGGTCACCCATCAGTGGAGTCCATCGGATGGCAGAGGTACAGACTAGCTGGGGCATTTGGGGAAGTGTCAGAAGAGGCCATCATAAATTGCTGTCAGAAGAAATTCTCTGGCTTTCTGTGTTCAGAGGGAACTTTTGTGCTAATTCAAGCCAGCCAGTCTTTCCTCCGTTACCCTCGTAACTATTAGAAAGCAGGATGCAGTGGGGTGTGCCATCAGCCACGGTGTGTGGGAAGGGCTGAAATCTTGGGGCTAACCCACAAACCAACCGAAATAATGGCACACGCTTCATGTGTTGGCCGGTAGACACTTGGGAATGGAAATGGTGCCCACCGGGCCCCTGGGAAGCCTGCAGGAAATCCTGTGCTGGTGTCCTCATTAGTATGCGTATGTGTGGGCTCCAGCCAGAGAAGAGCTGGGAAGGGTTACGAAGCCCAGCAAGGAAAAGTGGCCCAGCTGCGCCTGATTGCTATTGATTGAAATTTCTTCCCACCAATAAATTTGCTTATTAATGTCTATGTTTGGAGTCCCTGTTTCCATGAGAGCAGCCATCTAGGTTCTTTTCTATTTCATCCTCCTTCTCCCTGATTTTTTTCCCCAAGGTCAATTTTTTAAAAATTATATTTTATTGATTTTCTACAGAGAGGAAGGGAGAGTGATAGAGAGCTAGAAACATCGATGAGAGAGAGACATCGATCAGCCGCCTCCTGCACACCTCCTGCTGGGGATGTGCCCGCAACCAAGATACATACCCTTGACTGGAATCGAACCTGGGACCTTTGAGTCCGCAGGCCGACGCTCTGTCTACTGAGCCAAACCGGTTTCGGCCAAGGTCAATTTTTACTTGAAAAAGTATTTTATGAAGAATCAGAACTGTGGCCTGTAGAGGGTTTGGTCAACTCTCTCTGCCTGTTCCTTACTGTCCTCTGTGCTCTCTTCCTTGCCCCTCACCCTGGTCTTTTCTCAGCGAGTCTCCAGCATGCAAGGCTGGGAGGCAGCACAAGCCACAGTTCCTCCGGCCGCCTCCAGTACCATCTCCTGTTGTCTGGCCTTTGGAGAGAGTTTCCTCTTACGTGATATATTTCTCCTGATTTCCTTAAAACAAAGAAGGGAAAAAACAACAACAAAAGATTTTGTAATTTGACCCCACCCTTGCTAAAATGTCACTTCTACCAGGACAGGCACTGTGCTGTGTCTCCTTCGCTTATCACCACATGCCTCGCTATGCCCAGCCCTAGTCCCCTGGGAAAGGAGTGAACACATACAAGCATGCTGCCCATCCTGTGTCCCACCTCCCTGCTGCTCACCTGGGCCCCGGGGGCTGCTGCCCCTGCCAGTCTTGCCAGCAGGTGCTGCTGCCTTCCCTTCATTGCCTTCCTGGCCCCACACATGCATTCCTTCCACGATGCCCACATGTACCACCCTGCAGGCCCAGAGCGGCCTGAAGCCTCACGCAGCAGCTCTGCTTTCTTGTCACGGGTGCTTGGTTGCAGTTTGGAAGATGCTGTTGACTAGCTCTTAGAGTTGGATGGAGATTTGTCTCGATGAGACCAAGATTATGGAATTTAACTTCAGATAATTTGCCCAAGAATAACAATCTGTTGACCACAGATTCCACCCCTAACCTGGTTAGCTTCTAACAAATCAGTAGGACTCCTTCTGGAAGAGTAAGTGTGTCAGATTGAGCCTAATTGAAATTATTGGACTGACAGCTCAAAGCCCGTGGCCTCCCCCAGAGCTAGATAAGCATGTCGGCCTTTTACCCTAAAGCACTGTGGCTGTCGGGGTGGACTCAAGACCTCCTACAGACGGAGCTGTTTGTTGCTCACACTCAGTCCTTTCCCCGAGTGTTGAAAGAGCATGGATGAGGAGGAGGCCTCGGGAAAACGCACCATATGTTGCTAAGACTAATTTTGAACATATAGTTTATTTAAGGAATGAAATGCTGTGTTATTAACTAAAACTTGGTAAATGGCTGGAGAGACGATACAAAAAGATGTTTATTATGACTTGAGGACTTGTTCATTATAGTAAATACCCCACAAACATCAGAATTTCCTTGGATGACAAATGAATCCCAGATAGACCAGCCTCTCCATCCCAGCTTTGCAACTCCACAAGCCCCTGGTTCAGAAAGTTGAAAGGTTGGAACCCTCCCAGCTTGAAGCTCATAACCCAAGTCAACTTTTCTGCATGAATGTCCATCCGTCTCCTTCCCGGGGATTAGATACCCAAGGCCAATCATCTGCTGACTACTTTCAGGGGAAAAGTGGGCAAGGAATTGGCTGATTATTCAGGTGGCTGTGAGCCTGTGGGTGGAGCAGGCCTGATAACTGTCCACATGAGCATTCAGACACTTTGTCCCAAGGACCAGAAGTGCAGTTGTCCAAGGAGGAGGGCCAAGTAGGCTTTCAGGTGTAAGCTGGGCAAGTGGCTACACTTCGTAGGGACCTGGATCCCTAGGGATGTTTTCTTCAGCTTGAGTGGGTGGCAAGCTGTCTCTGGTGGCACCTTGTAAGTTACTTGGTGGCAGAGATTTTTCTTCTTACTTGGGCTTTTAAAAAATATATTTTTATTGATTTCAAAGAGGAAGGGAGAGGGAAAGAGAGATAGAAATATCAATGAGGAGAGAGGATCATTGACTGGCTGCCTCCTGCACGCCCCCTACTGGGGATGGAGCCCACAACCCAGGCATGTGCTCCTTGACTGGAATCAAACCTGGGACTCTTCAGTCCGCAGACTGATGTTCTATCCACTGAGCCAAACCAGCTAGGGCTCTTCTTCCTGGGGTTTGACTTTCCTGTAGCCTGGGGCCTTCTACTAGAAGGTATCTTGTTGGATACCCTTCTAGTAGTTGGATGAAAGCTAAATGAACATAAAATGTGCTTTGCAAAGCATGGTGGCCCCTGATACTATAGGAGGCTGGTGCTTGATGTTGCAGTACTGCAGCCAAATTTTCCTACCCGGCTGACCCTGTGTCTCTTCCTCTTGTTACTTTACTGGGAAACAAAAGATGCATTTGTCCTCAAGTTCCAACGCTTGCCACCTGCCAGGACTTGCCTTTGGGTCTTATATACCTGCTTTTGTTGGCTTGAGTGGTTTGTAGTGTCTAGTGATTCTAGCGGGAAAATTGTTAGGGATGGGGAAGGGAAAAATACGCTTTCCAGTGTTAAGAAATGGATTTGGCAACCTTTTTTCTGTTTATGGTCAGTTTTAAGGTATTCATGATTGGAAGGGCTTACAAGTATTGCAAAGTGAGGAAGGAAAATGCTTTTATTTCCAAGTGGGTAAATGCCATCTGCCCTTTTTTCATTCCTCCTAAACAGCCCTATAGGAAAAAAGCCATTGATCCATTCAGAATTGTGCCAGTTATTCGTGGGACCAGGCATCCGTATAGGTTGGGGTCAGATGGCTGGTATGTGGTATGATGGGCAACTTTGGCAAAGGTACCCAAAATAATTGAAATGGAAGGCTTGGGGTTATCCTGGAGTCAGATTTGTTGCAAGAATGAAAAGTATATAAACTATATCCTGGTCTGGAAGTAGTGAGGAAACAGAATTTCTAAAGTTTCTATTATTTCATAATGTTGTCAAGTATAACTCATGGAATTAGATGATGTCTTACTTGGCAGAATCTTCTTTAGTTGATTTATTTTTGGTGAATAGATTGGAATTTGCTGAGCATTTGCTGTGTACTTGGCCTCTAATAGATGTCATAAGGACTAAAGACTTAGAAGGCATGATTTGAAAAAGTAGTGAATACCACAGAGTCATCTATGATCCTAAAAAATGTGGTCAGATTCTAGTTCCTGATCTTGCATTATTTATTTTATAGAAATTATTAATCAACATATATCATCTATTCATTTGTCTACCTGTTTACGCTCCAAGAAAGCTGAGATCTTGCATGTTCTGTTCACAATTTGAAATGAACAGTTTAATCTGTGTTTGTTTGGCTCATATTAGGTGCTCACTCAGTAAATAACCATTGAATCATTGGAGTGGATTCTGAGTGCTGGAGGAAAGGTTAATGTGAGTCAGGGTTTAGTAATAGGTCTAATTTTTAACTCCATTCAGCATATATTATTCAGCACCCATTATGTATAGATTTTAGCTCACTTTACAGAGTCACACTGACAATCTTTTAAGTAGTGAAGCTTGGATTTCGACCCAGGCCTGTCTGGCTCCAAAATGCACACCTTTGCACTGCACGATGCCAGTATGCACACCAATGGCCAGGTCTTCCCACCGCAAGACCTGGGGACCACAGGCCAGACACAGAGATCCAGACTTGGTCTGCATGTGCTTGGCCAGAGCTGAAATTGATTGTGATGCTGTGCTGGCATTCCCGCAAGGACTTACCTAGATGTGGTCCCTTCTTTCAGCCACCCGGTCCTTGTGCTACCCAGGAACATGAAGGTATTTTTTGGTGACATTAGTGAAACGTGTACCAGGTTCCCTAATTTGTCAGAAAAATTATAGCATTTCTACTAAGAAACATTTCTAATGAGGCCATGAACCTGTTTAGTTTGGAATAATAGTAACCCTGTCTTTGGTGGTGGTCAGAGGAGACCACCCAGAGGAGAGAGGGCTTTGTTCCACGGTGACAGTGGATCCACTACAAGGCTACTGGTGTCATAAAAATTTCACAGAGACATCAATGAAGTGTGTATTTTCCCCAGCATTTAGCCCAGGGGTTGGTGCATAGTAGACATCCATAGTTGGTATTGGATGAATGAATGAATGAATGAATGAACGTGACAGACACTAACTGAATGGGATGTGAACTTTATCATATATCATGAAATAAATCAGTTCAATTTTAGGTTATTTGTTGAACACTTACAGAATTTGCTGCTATTTTTAGATCACCCTTTAGTGTAAAATATATTCACTGTACAAAGGAGACAAATCCTAATTAGAGAAGGTATTTGGGAATAGTGTGTATTTGTCTACTCTGAAGTGTTGACCTGGAGGACATCCACTTATCTAGCTTATTAAGGAATGAGATGCTCATGAGAAAAGAGTGCTTTCAATCCAGTCACCAAGGGCCAGGAGGTGGGGGTGGGTGTGGGACTCTGACCATGCTATAGATGTGAGGACATTAATGCATTGGCCAGAGGAGAAGGATCCCTGATTTCTCTTCACTAGGTTTCCACTGATGTGTGTTTTCTTCATCACAGCTGATACCTGACATCTATTGAGTGCTTGCTGTATGCCAGGCACTAGCTCAGTTAATTTTTATAACATCATTATGGAGTGGGTTTTATTACTACCTCTATTCTACCAATCAGGAACCTGAGGCCCAGAGCCTCACTGCTAATAAGTAAAGGTGGGATTAGAATCCAGGGGAAAACCCATGTACATAATGGTTGCACTTTAATGCCCTTGGACAAGCTAATTCTGCCTACGGCAAGCACCCAGAAGAAATACAAAAGTGTATTGGGCAAGTGTATTGGGGGTATAGATTCAAGTAACAAACTAGGTTTCAGCCATATGGTGTTCCAGTAGAGTCAAGAAAATGAAGCAATTGTCCCACCAGCGTGGCTCAGTGGTTGAGTGTCGACCTATGAACTAGGAGGTCACAGCTCAATTCCAGGTCAGGGCACATGCCTGGGTTGCGGGCTCGATCCCCACTATAGGGCTTTCAGGAGGTGGCCAATCAATGATTCTCTCTCATCATTGATGTTTTTATCCATATTTCCTTCTGTGAAAGAAATAACAGTATATTTTAAAAAATGAAAATGAAGCAATTGAAGTTGTCCCTCATTATCTGCGGATCATTGCTTCCAGGACCCCCTGCACCAAATTGAGGAAGTTCAAGGCTCTTATATAAAATGGTATAGAATAGTACATACAATTGGCCCTCTATATCCGTGGCTCCCCAATGGATCAGAAATACTGATTTCATCCACAGTTAGTTGAATCCATGGATGCAAAACCTGTGGATACAGAGAACCAAATGTAGTTATAAAAACTGTAAGAAATTAAGATTAGCAGAAAAAATTGTGCTAGAGCTCAGGGGTCACCATTTGTGTTTGACAGATGAATGAACGTTAATCTGGGAAGGGGCTGAAAGATGAAATTGGGGTGAGCAGGTTGAAAGGCAGTTCATGAGACAGTGGGGAAGAGGCGTGGTGGGGAGGAGTCTTCAACTCTGCCGGAGTGAAATAATCCAGGGAGAGCATCTGCGGGGTTCTCATGCACAGTGACTGCTGGAGGCTGATTGCAGGGGTGTGTGTATGGTGGGGGCGGGATGGAGTAGGGTGGAGAGGGAGCTCCTGGGAGCTACTACTTGCCTGTTTGGTAGCACATTTCAGCAACTGCGTGGCAGATCCAGCTCTCGGCTACGGTGTGAAGGAGAGAGAGTGTTTTTGATGTTTCTCTGTCATATTTTCTTCACCTTCCCTTCTCCTGTTCCTTGCCCTCACATTGGCTTTCACTTTGGCAGAGTCCTTTTCCCAGCAGGTCCCTCTCAGAGCTCTTTCTCTTTTATTTTTTTTATTTTTATTTCATTGTTTAAAATATTACACATATTAGTACATATATCTTCCCCCCTTCCCAGTGACCTTCCCCCAGCCTCCCCTAACCCTTGTCACATGCTCTCATTCCACCCCATCCCCAGTGTCTTATGTCCATTGGTTGTGCTTATATGCATGCATACAAGTCTTTCGGTTGATCTCTTTCTCACCCTCCCCAACACTCCCCAGCCTTCCTGCTGTAGTTTGACAGTCTGTTTGGTGCTTCTCTGCCTCTGTATCTATCTTTTTATTCATCAGGTTATTTTCCACAAATGAGTGAGATCATGGGGTATTTTTCTTCCATTGCCTGGCTTATTTCACTTAGCATAATGCTCTCCAGTTCCACCATGCTGCTGCAAATGGTAGGAATTCCTTCTTTTTTTATAGCAATGTAGTATTCCGTTGTGTTGATGTACCATAGTTTTCTAATCCACTCATCTGCTGATGGGCACTTAGCTGTTTCCAAATCTTAGCTATGGTGAATTGTGCTGCTATGAACATAGGGGTGCATATATCCTTTCTGATAGGTGTTTCTAGTTTCTTGTGATATATATTTCTAGAAGTAGGATGGATCACTGGGTCAAATGGGAGTTCCATTTTTAGTTTTTTGAAGAAACTCCATACTGTTCTCCATAGTGGCTGCACTAGTCTGCATTGCCACCAGCAATGCACAAGGGTTCCTTTTTCTCTGCATCCTTGCCAGCACTTATCATTTGTTGATGCTTGCCATTCTGACAGGTTCCCCTTTCTCTTGCCATCAGATTAGTACAGCAGCTTCCTTGAGCATGTTCTTTGTGTTAGCATCACTGTTTGCCCGCTTTGTGTGTGGCTGCCCGTTGGCTAATAGATGAACCCACACCCCAGTGATGGCTTTGTAACTTGCCAAGGCAGCCTCCCAATGAGAAGCCTGTGGTGGAGACAGAGAAGTGGTGGCTCTGGAGGCAAAAGGAAAACAGGGTGGGTTCACTGAAGCCAAGGGAGGAAAGGAGGTAAGTAAGGAAGGCAGGGAAATGGAGGGATGCTCACGATAGATTAGGTGAACAGAGCAATTTCCCAGTGTCTTATTCGTGACCCTATTCTTACAAGAAGTATGCATCTATGCGTATTTATAGAGAAATGTCAAAGAGGACATATACTAAAAAGGTCATTGGTAGTTATTTCTGGAATTTTATGTCTATTTATAAACTTTTATCATGAATGTAAGTAGTACTAGAGTGTCAAGACATAAACCAGAAATTATCAGAGGGGGAAAATGGAAGTCACTGTCAATGTCAAATATAATAGACAAGACAAGTAACAGAAAGATGTAAATATATATCTATTAGCTTTGGCAACCTGGAGACCATTGAAGAAAAGTTACTTAAAGAGAATAGGAGGGGAGAACTTAGAGACACGGTATAGTCTGCTTTTTAAAGGATCTTGAAATATTTGGCCATCAAGGAAGGTCATTAGAATTGAAGCTGAAGAAGTAGAAGTTATGATTGAACCACAAGTGTTTATAAAATGGGAGGGACTAGAATATGTCGTTATGCTAAGGAGAGAATCAGTTCAGATAAGCTAGCAAAGAATACAAGATGAGAGGGAGATAATGGATGGACATGGCCCCTTAGGAGGCAAAAGGGGATAGAACCAGAGAGAAGAGTTAGCCTCAGTCATGGAGAGGACATCTTTTCCACTATGGGAACATAGATGAACGAGTGCATAGGTGCCAATGGAGATGAAGATGGATGTGGCTAGGGAAGAAGATGAGGACACTCATATATTGGTGTTGACTTTCTCAGGAAAGTAGTAGGCATAAATTTGGTATGAGATTAGGCTGCCCAGCAACAAATGTCACCACCGACTTCATTAATGTAATAGGTTGGATGTAAGCTCTATGAGGGCAATTTTATGTGCCATCTTCTTGAATGTCTCCAGAATTTAGCACCGTACCTGGCACATTGTAGATGCTTAAAAATATTTGTAGACATGAATAGATGGTTAGAAAAGAATGTGGCATTTCTAGTCCATTCTTTATTATTCATATCATTTCATAAGCGTTCAGTCTTTTTAAGGTAGCAAATCCCAGAGGAACACAGACACATGAGGAAATATCTGGAAAAAGGGAAACTATGATAGGAGGTTTGGAACCAGGTGTAACAGAATGGATAAAGAAGCTGAAGATACTTTGCCTGGAAAACTAAGCCTTTGCAGAGAGATGAGAACCTTCATCAGATACTTCACAGACTGGGTTGGGGGAGGGGGAAGGAGGGGAACTTGCTCTGCTTGTATCAGAGAGGAGGACCAAGATCAACTGGTGAAAAGTACAGAAAAGCATAGTCTCTCCAATCTAAATTGCCTCAGAAAGGTGGAATAGACTGTTTCCAAACTCAAGAATTCTTGGTCACTGAGTATGTTGAGATGTAGCTGGAAGATTGCTGGTGAGGACAAAGTCCGGGGCACCCATACACAGATGGTCTTTCACGTCCTTTCTATCTCTAGAATCCTTTGTGCCAACAATGGGGGGAATTAATCTTCTTATCCTCCAGACTTGGAGATGTTATAATAAGATTCCACCAGATTTATTTGAGTGGAAATGCATTGTATTTTTTGCCATCTCAGTGATTTCGATGCTCTGTTATCTAGAACTGTCATGCTTTTCTGCTACAATGATAATTTAGGTTCACAAAAATGACTCTGAGGCACTAAAAACTGCTAAAGTATCATCTAAATCAAATGAAACACTGCACGAAGCACTGCGCATGGCGACTGTCACCTCAATAGATATTTTAAGAGCTTTGAAATATTGGATTAAATATTAACTACCTTGAAAATGCAGTACTCCCATCCTCCCACAACCACATCAAAATTACAACTAAACTACATAACCATTATTCCAAACCTCCTGAATTAAATGGAAGTTCTGCAACTAAGGATCTAAAGAAGAAGCCATATCAAGACTGATAGAAGGGTCAGATGAGGATGGGTGGCCCCACACCCATGTGTGGTAGATAATAATCTGTAGGGATATTTTAGCCAGGAGGTCCCCTCTGAGGAGCCAGAGGCCTTATCCCCACACCAGGCTCCTCTGTTAAAATAGCTCATTTCAGAATGGTCAACAACAGCCACACGTGGCTAGTGGCCATTACAGTGGTGGAGTAAAGAGATTTCCATCCTCCCAGAAAACTCCTTGCTGAGGACCTGGAACATTGAGAACTGAAGTGACTGAGAGTTGCAGAGCTGGACTCCCAGGAGAGGTCACTTAGGACAGGACCCTCGAGTCCAGCCTGAGGTCACAGGGGTGTTGTCATAACTGTGACGCAGCAGGAAATTGTCACAGACGTGATGATAACCAGATGGGCTGGGAATTGGAGCCCACAGTTGAGCTCTGAGGAATAGATTGATGGTCCTCTTTGTCTGATCCATCCCAGCATCCCTCAAGCCCACAACTGCACTGTAGCATTTCCATGCTCTGCAGCATGGGCAGCCACCCCTCTGTCCTGGAAGGTTCCAGAGACTCTATTTAGAAGAAGAGGGAATGTTCCGGAAGGAGGCTCCCTATCTCCTAATGTTGGCCATAGAATTGAAAAAGGGTCTGTTTATTGAGCTCTCAAAATAAACTTCCTCATCTGTGCTACCTAAGGTGAAAATGATAAACACCAAGTCGCTCTCCTTCTGCCCTCTACCTTGTGTTTGGGCACAGGACCCAGAGAGAGGGCATCCCTCCAGGCCCTTACCTTCCTCTTCTGGAAAGCTAATGGGGTGGGAGGCCAGACCCGCTGGATTGGTTACTGGGCCTTAGATTCGTGTTCATGCATGTAGCCTGGGCTGGTGAGACTCTAGGGCGCACAGGAGCTCGTAGGGCCGTGGTCAGCAAACTGCGGCTCGTGAGCCACATGCAGCTCTTTCGCCCCTTGAGTGTGGCTCTTCCACAAAATACCACTGCCTGGGCGGTCTATATTGAAGAAGTGGCATTAGAAGAAGTTTAAGTTTAAAAATTTGGCTCTCAAAAGAAATTTCAGTCCTTGTACTGTTGATATTTGGCTCTGTTGACTAATGAGTTTGCCGACCACTGTCCTAGGGGGTTTCTTGCTTCTTTCATTTGAACCCCAGCTGCCTCTCCGCTTCCCGAGACTCAAGATATGTCCTCCTTCTGCAGCCACACAAGCATCTGTAGTAAGCAGGTCTTGATCCCTGCATCTTCTCTGCCTTTCTTAGGAATAAGGCAAAAGTTAAGTATGAGACACCTTAGCACTTAAAACATCTTTCCTCATCTTGACCCCACTTGAGAGGGAAGCTAAGAAGGAAGTACAATTTCATTCTTGTGATTTATTCTTTCTCCAGCCCTTAGGAATTACCAGAGCAATACCCAAATCCCATGGCTGATGTCTTTGGATTTCTATAATTTTAGTGCATGAGTGATGGCATTTTTAATCTACAAAAGACTCTGCCTTTCATGATATACATTGAATGTCATCCTTAGACTGTCTCTGTAAAACGCCGCCTCTTAAAATATTAATCTCTAATGCACACTCAAGAGTCCATCCAATTACCACGGGATCTACTGAGAAAGCAGCGTCATCCGGGCGGCTCTCACTGCATTAGGGAGAAAATGCTTACCGGGCATTGTTTCCGCACACGGGATGATGTTCTCGCGTCGTTTCCGTAAATGCTGCGCTGGCGTGGAGGTGTTGGATGCTGCTGTGGATTTATTGCCATTCATGTCCAAACCCACGCACGAGCAGTTTTTCCTTCCAGTGCCCAGCCCTCGAAGGTATCCTGTCTGAGAGGGGCTGTGGATCCTAATTGTGATGAATGGGAGGCAGTTGATAAAGTTCTCTGGAAGCTGATTTGTCAGAGCGCTCATTTCCGCCAGACAGGAAGCAGCCTCATGATTACCACCAGCATCCATTTCGCTTTGATTATTATTTTTTGCTTTTGAAAAAAGTCACTTCAGTGCCTGAGACCTTTGTTTTCTTCCTCCTGAAAATAGTTTTGAATGCAGTGTTTTGATAGTGGTGCCTACATGATGCCCGATGCCATTTTCTCCCACTTTCCTTCTTTTCTGGACATTGAACCCTATATATAGGCACCCCAGATGATATGTTTATTACCAACGGGCTGTCACTCTTTGAGCAAGTCCAGAATATCAAAACAGATCAGTTGGGGGTGGAAATTTGCTTTTAGGGAAGGAATTTTCACCTTGAGTCAAGATTCACCTTGGCCTTCCTTCAGATAACTTTTACCATGCCTTTCATGTTCATTCATGGATTAGCTTCATGGCAGCAGAAGAGGGGGAGGTATAGGGAGATGGGGCAATAGGAAGCACAAGCTGTCTCCGTACCTTCATGTCCCACAAATCCAGCCGAGAAGACAGCTCCTCTCTGCTTTAGCGGAAACCAGCAGCAGAACAGCACACCATTGGGATCAGCATAACCGTTCAAGAACATTCTTCTTATATCCCAAATGCTTTCCCTCAGGCCCTGAACTCTTCCCAGTTTTAAACCAGGGCCCATCCACCTCCTCTGGGCTCTAAGACACTTGGTGTGTGCGTGCGTGTTCATTCATTCACATCCTATAATGGTCCTGATTCTACACCACTTCTCTTGTGGACAAGATACACGTTGGACTTAGAAGTGACATTTGTGGCAAATGAAGAGGTTTTGTCAAAAGTGAAGCCAGCAAAAGGTCAAAGTCACACACAGTCCTGTTGGCCTTGTGAATACCCCTCCCTTCATCCGTATCCATATCCATGGGCTCGTCCATGGCTTCATTTGAGGCTTTTAAAATTACCATCACCTCCCACCTTGGGTGCTTTGATTTTTCAACCATCTAACAGTCAACTTTTGCTCTTGGTGAAATCTCTTTTCCTTTGGGTAGTTCTGGCATTGGACCTGCACAGTCACGGTTGGGTTGTTCTAATTCACTCTATAGTGAACGCTCTCCTAGCAACCATGACAAATGAGTTAAGAAGATGAGCACCAGCAGGGGTAGCACTGAATTGGATGTGGGTGAAAGGCAGAGATCAGAGGACAGTACCCGGGAGGAAGAGTACCCCTGCTAATAAGAGGCGGGATGTGTCCAGGACAGTTATAAATTTGATCCCCAGTTTGGGATCTACTGATGGAGCAAAGGTGAGAAATGCGTCAGAAGTGGGGGAGGATCGGACCCTTTCCCAATCCTCTCCCTCTGCTGATGAGATGGGGGCTCACTCACACCATCATACATACGCCTGGTTTGCCCCTTTATGTCTGGCTTTTCATATGCTGCCCCTTCCCATCTGGCCGAGGGCAGCTTATAAATGCTTTTAGCCGCATTCTCTCGGGAGGCAGGTGGGAAGACAGGCAGGCAGCCAGGAAATCTTGGTGGTTATTAAACGGAGGCTTCGAGGACCTTTTTATTAGCGATTAGACTCAGTTCCACAGCACTAAAGAGAATAAACGTCTGTGCTGTCTCTTGCTCAGACCCCTCCTCCCAAACAATCTGTTTTATGGGCTGTTTATTTATAACCCAAAATAGACATGGGCCCAGGAGCCCTGGGGATGGCGAGGCTTCAGTGTACTCTCAAGCAGAAGTGGGTTAGTAACTCCATGGAGGGCAGTGTGGGCACTCCTTCCTACTGTCCCCGCCCTCGGGCCTCCCCATCCCCCTTTGCGACCGGAAGCTAGTTTTGAGGTATGGCGCCTTAAAGCAATGTCTGTCTGTACCGTTTCTGTTTGGTGGTGGTGTTGGGATAGGGGTGGTGGTGGTGGTTGTACTTTCAGTCTGTAAGGCGAGGATGGTAATCCTGGGAAGACTCATGTGTCACCAAGACGCAAATCTTGTCTTAGGCTCTTTGGGTGCTGTTGTTCTAATGATGAGAACACCTGGGCCTGCTTTGTCGTGGTTGAATGGGTACACCTGGGTAAGCACCGCCTCTGGGCCCTGCCCACACAGCAGTCACCCATCACGAGGAAGGGACTTGGCCAGGTGACTTTTGTGCTCATAGATAAGTGGAGGAGCTGCGGTGAGTGAAGATGAAAGGCTGGTGACGAAGCCCACTGTGGTGGGGCTGCTTCCCCCGACCCACCTGCAAGCCCTTTGCAGGCCCCTCATAGTCAACATCAGGTGTTTGGAGAACAGCTGCCTGCCTACTGGGTTAAACATAATCAACAACACACCTTGGACCTCTTAGCACTAAGCCACCTGGTTCTGCTGGTGTCATACTGAAGGCTGATGGTTTTCAGTAACGAACATCCCTGAGCAAGTAGGTCAGAGGCCTTGGTGCTTTCAAATGCTTATGAAAGATAGAGGAATACTAACCATTATGATAAAGGCACTGTGTCTTTTTCCAGAATGCAAGCTCACCACTGCTGGCTCATTATTAGAAAGTATGCGAGTGTTAAAATCTCCAAGCTTCTTACACTTACACACATACACACACACACACACACACACACCCTTCTAGTACTGCCTGAGGAATTTTACACTCAGTTAAAATGATAACCACAATAGAGAAGATATCTTTTGGCAAATAACTGTTCAATCAGTGGTACTAACAGTAGGTTCTCTGGGTTCAATAGAGAGTTGGAATGTTCAAAAGAGACTTCATGGGGAGCTGGAGAATCAACTGAATTTGTAGACTGAATAGGAATTGGAAAATCAGAGAGGATGGAGGCGTGAGAATCCCATTTGTTCAGGACTTTAGATTTTGTAGGAGCACTGCTGGGAAATAAGGGCAGGAAGGTTGGGAAGAGCTGGAGAAGGATGCCAGCCGGTGTTGGCCTCAGCCCTGCCAAGAAGTAGGTACTTGAAGACTGAGCTCCTACAACCCCATCTGGCCTTAATCCCCGGGACAGCGACATCCAGTATCTTAGGTGCCCTGTGTTCTTATCTCGGGGAGGTCTGGGATTGGTTCTCAGCAGAGAGCTTGAGGATGCTGTGGCATACCAGGGAAAGGGGAGTGGAGGCCCTGGAGAAGGGGAGCATGTGATTTTAAGATTAATGTACTCACTACATGGATTCTTACCACCCCGGCCCCAAATGTGAGGCATATTCCTGAGTTTGCCGTAGTGGATATGGGGGAAATACAATAGCTATCTTCTCCCTTCACATACGCCTGCTCAGCAACAACCCAACCATCAGCTTCTCATGCCCACTTCTCACACAGTCAGACAGTGGCAGGACGCCAGCCAGGTCGGGACAACAGGTGTAAGCCCTGCTCGTGGGGCGGAAGATGGCCAGTTTGTTTAAAAAAACGGAACGCACACCTCTGGCCTCTGAAAACAGAGCGTGTTGGCCTACCCTTCTTTGAATTCATGAGCGTCTTTCTCCCGAGCAAGATTCCCTCCCTAAAGGGACATTTCTTTAGTTAACAAAATGCCACTGTGCTTCTGTGAAGACTGCTTTGAAGAGTTGGTTAAATAAGAGGAAAACATCACCAAGAAACGGTCCCACTGAGATCAATGGCTTCATAGCACACAGGCCTGGGGGTGCAGAAGCCAGCACACTCTAGGTTCAGATTTCACCTCTCCCGGCCAGTGGTTCCTTGCAAGGTTGTTTTAATGATGAGAAATGGCATAGATGAGGCACTTGGTTCACGGATATCCAGTAAAGGGCGGACGTTATTAATAGCAGCCACATTTTACCTAGGTTACTCTCCTGTGGGAGGTGTGCTGTGCTGCGCTGATTCTGTGAGATGCTTTGAAATGAAGAAATGGCTGCAGCTGGTGCCAGTTTCCCCAAGCAGTGTCTCTGCAGGCGGTGACCAGCGAAGCCAGCTGGGTGGGGGGGGGGTGAGGGAGGGCTGGTAGGAAGGGGGTCCTGGGCACACCCGAGCTCACACGATCACTGACATGGAGAGATCTTTCATTTGTGCTTTGTTGATAAAGTGGCGCTTCCTTCCACTGGGAAATCAATTTCACCGCGCAGTGGATCTCAGGAAGTGGGGTCGTACCGCTGCTTTTCTCAAAGAGAGACATTTCTGTCATTATGAATCACAGAGCTGACACAGGGCTGGTGGAGTTTGTCAAAGGGAAATAACCTGTTTACTCTCCTCCTGCCACACCTGCTGCCTTCCAGAAGCTAAGTGTGAAGAAGGGATCTTGATCTTCCAGCCTGGAGACCAGACCCTCCTCTGGTTTAAAAGGAGCAGACGCTTGTCCTTGGAGACCTGCCATGTCTGAATTGCCACAATGAAAGGAATTGTTGTCGGCTGTCCACTAGAAGGCAAAGTCACACAGCCATGGTGCCAAGAGACGCCTAAAATAGCTGAGCATGTAATTCTGGGCGGATACTTCCTCGTCACAAGCTTGAAAACACGTTCCTTTGGAGTTGGGTCCAATATTAAGGTTCACTGGTGCGGATGACAGGAGGTTTCTGTTTTGTCCCGGGTTTTCTGACATGTCCGGGGCAGCTCCCTGTAGGATAGCGAGACAGAATGAAAATCTCACCGCGAAACAGTTACATTAGGTGAGACGAGTATTCCTATTACTGTTAACTTGTTGTGTAAACGGTAGTTATTCCTCATATATTTTTTAAGTTGGTTTGACCACCCTCTTTTTTTCACATACAGCCTCCTTACAGATAAGACTGACCGCATTAGTCCAGCCAGATGGAGTGTGGTGACGGGCAGCGGTTACGTCCAGTCCAGGCTGAGAATTATCGTCCTCTGCTGAGAACCCTAGACCAATAATCAAATAGCCTCTAGGGGGCAGCAGAACACCAGCTTGGGGCTGTCAGGCTTTCCTGGCTCATTGCCCAGCCCTTCCAAGTTCATCCTTCAGCACCACCCTTCTCCCTTTTGCTAGCAAAATGCCTCCTGTAGGCCTGGCCAAGGTGGGGACCTTTGCTATTAAGCGTTCTTTACCCGACTCGCCTCCACTTACCCTCTTCTCGGGGGCTCTGAAACCCTCCTGGTCTACCTTGTATCATATTGTTTCACCATCAGCTACACCTGTCCTGTTGACAGGAACATTGTCTTAAGTCGCTGTGTTTCCCATACCAGGATTTCCCTGGAGGCCTCGCTAACTATTTGACAGCAGATGGAGGATCCCTGAACCTCTAGTGAATGCTTGGTACATATTTGCTAATTTGATTGTTAAGATGGTCTTGTTTTTGCACAGGAGAAAGTATTTGCGTTGCTTCACTTATTTCTGAAATGGCTACCTTCTCCCATGCTTTCTGGTTTGGTTCAGACTGGGTTGTAAAATAGAGGGTTTTCAGAGTAAACCCAGAGGTGTGATGGAAAACATTACCGTTGGTGCCATAGATGCAGGTTGGCTCTGCTCCTTCCTGGCTGTCTGCCTTGGTCAAGTTAGCTTCTCAGCCTCAGTTTTCTCACCCATAAAAAGGGGCTATCTAAGCTGATCATATAATTTACTATCTAAACTGGAGCATATTCGAGAGTAAAGGAGAACATTTTAAAATCATTGCCATCATACAATCTTTTGAACTATTTTTTTTTTATTGCCTGAGGAATGGCTTTTATTTTTATACTTTGGCTTTCTTATAAAATTGTCCTGTTCAAAAATGATCTTCAGAATGAAATTTGGCACAAGAATAAATATACAGACGGGCCAGATTGTAAAGGGTGTGTACCTAGCTCTGCAGGTCCTGCCAACCCATGGTGCGCATCTTGTCCGGCTCCAGAAGGAAATCGAAGAACATGGACCCGCTTCTGTGCAGCCAGACGGCTGTCGAGGCCGTTGAGAACATACCCGGGAAGGCTGTGCATTTGGGGTGGTAATTTGGCTGCCTCTGAGCACAGAGCTCTTCTCCTCACTTGCAGATTCACTCCTGCCTCCGGGCAACTTGCCTGGAAAGCTGAGGAACCGGCCTTGGCTCCTGCCGTTTCAGCTATTGTGCTAAAATACTGGGTTTACCATAAGCTTAATAGCCTGAGCTGTAAAGGACACGCCTGCCTTGAATGTTGGTGTCCCCAAGTAGCCAGAGCTTCACTGCCATCCTGTGGTTGGCTTTCCAGGTTGGACACATCCCGTTCAGAAACACAGTCCATTCCTCCTCACCCGGCTTCTTGTAAGTGCTGTTTGCTATGGTAACGAGAGCTTTTTGACCGTGTGTGCATTTAACCTAAAGCCCCACAGAGCTGAGGCCTATGTTTTCTGCCAGCTCCTTGCATGATGGAGAATTCGAGGAGCGCTCTGTGGCCTCCTGGAATAGGGGAGGGTCTGCTCATAGTGAGTGTCATCGTGTGACAGAAGAGTCAGGTCAGAGGACGGGATGTATTGCGGGCACAGCCCTTTGCATGGCTCCTAACAGCCTCTTCTTTCTCTAGGTATGTGTACATCCCAGTGGGCGGGTCCCAACACGGTCTGCTGGGGACACTGTTTTCCACTGCGATGACTTTTGCATTTGTGAGCTACTGGCATGGTGGGCACGACTACCTCTGGTGCTGGGCAGCGCTCAACTGGCTGGGAGTCACCGTGGAGAATGGAGTCCGGAGGCTGGTGGAGACCCCGTGCATCCAGGACAGCCTGGTGAGCAGGAGCCTGGCTCGTGGCAGGGACAGCTGAGCTGGGACCAGTTTTGGGAAGGAAGGTGGTCATCAGATTCAGGGCCTCATGAACCATGCTCGCTAGAGTGTTTCAAACCCCTCTGCCTAGAGGCAGGACAATTTCAAAAGAGTCTAATTGTAGCTATTTAAAAATGTAATGTTTTAACTATAAAAGCAATCCATGTTTATTATATAATGTTAGGAATCATAGACAAGAATAGAAGAGAAAAAAATGGCTCAACAGAAAACACTATTAATCCCCCATTCTTCCAAATATTTGCTGTGTACACACAAACACACATACACACAAACACACACACACATTTAAAACAAATGCTATTATTCCAGAGATATGGTTGTATTAGGACCACCTTTCTATGTCATCAAATCCATTTCTAACAACGCTTTTTAATGGCTCCACCAAATTTCACCATTGAATGTGCTATAATTTATTTAGTTTTCTATTACTAATGATTATTCTAATTTTTTGCATTTATCAATTGCACTGAGGTGACTATCATAACTAGGATGAATTATTGTATGCAAAATTGCTACATTAACGGTTTTCTTACCTTTGAGGTTTGCCACGCATACTGTTTAACTCAGTGGTCCCCAACATGGGCACAGGCTCCACAGGATTTTTAAGGGGCAATTTGAGAATGTGTTAACAGTGAATATTTTGCATTTCTTATGGTTCTAGGGGCCTCATATATGATATATAAGTACATATTATGATATATTTATACATTTCAGTTCTCTGTTATGTTTTAAAACTTTATTTGCTATATTTTCATATCACTCCATATTATTATTTTTTAACAATTTCTTAGTGATTTCTCCTTCAGTACTTCAGCTGTCCTTTTGTTCAATTACTTTTCCCTTTCATGGATACCAATTATTTTTCTCTTTCATGGATACCATGTTCTTTGGAAGCTTGTTTAGACCAAATTAATGACCTTTTATGCTTCCTCCAAGTGAATGGAGTTCACTTTTTGAATAATAAGGATTATATGTCATTGGGGGAGGGGACACTGGAGCGGGGATCAGGATTTTAGAGATGCTTAGATGGGTCATGGCCCAAAAAAGGGTGGGAACGACTGGTTTAACTCTTCCTTAGCTGCCGAAGTGTGCTGAGTTACATCCTACCACCAGTGTGTGAAGATGCCCTCACTGGCACTGAGCAGTACTGGTGCTTTATTCTTTGCTAATTTGATAGTTACCGTTCTAGCAGCATAAAAAAGCTAAGGACTTAACACACATTCCAACTCCAAAGGAAAATGATTTGGAAAATAAATGAAGCACTTTGCTTTGCACATTTTAAGTGTTTTTAAACCATGAGTGAACGTTTTAGAATGGAAATGTGGTAGAGGATGTATTAGAAGCTTGTAGGAAATCTTTCAGTCTGCATATGCAGCAATAATCTGATAAACCTGAGAAAAAGTAGCTAAGAAGAAAAATGCTGTCATTAGTGTTCACAGTAGGCAACAACACACAAGAAGTTTAGTGGGCAGTGAGTGATGTGGCTAAATTCCATCCGTAGAGGCAAGTAAAGCAAATATATTACAAACAAAACAAAACAAAACAACACGACCAAAATAGAATCCATTGGAGTGTTTTCCTGTTTAGCTAGCCATAGTACAAGTGGACAGTTATTCCAATAAAAACGGGTACAAAGTACATGGCAAAATAACACACCTGAAGGAATTTAAATATGCTCGTGCACGTTTAAAGGTAAATATTTTTAGTATCACCCAGCAATCAGCAGAAGAGAAATGTTGGTTAATTCCAATGGAAAATGAAATTTCAGTGAAAGGCATGGTGATACAACACAAAGGAAAAGCCATAAAAGGGGGCATCACAGAGGTTCCCATCTTCATCCTGAATTCTGAGCGGTCTTCCTCGCAGCCTGAAACCCAGTCAGCACCTGTGAGAGCCAGACACTCCCTCCCAGCCCAGGCTGTAGCCGGGTCACAGCCTCACGTTCCTTCTCAGGAAGGCAGATGATAACTCTGAACTTAATGCTAAGCAGGGCTCTGTAGACTTTGAGCTGTGGCTTACATTATGAATAAGTTTAAAAAATCTCACATGCAGCCCGTGGCTTGTTAATTCCATTAAAAAAAGAATGACGTCAGTGAAAAGGCTCACAGGAGAAGCACTGGAATGTCCGCTCTGTCCCATCAGGACCCTCTTGTGTTGACCAGTTTCTATCCACAGTTCAGGTACTACGGGTAGAGTATGTTCTGAATATATACTTTTGGTGAGATGTATGCCTTTTCATATTGCAGATATGCTGTTTAGTTTACATGCCTGTTGAGCAAGAACATACCTTGCAAAACCTTTTTTTTTTCCAGCTGTCTTATCTTGACCGCCTGGTAGCTGATTGTGGGTGTTTAGACTGGGACCTCCTTGAGTACGAGGTCAGGGTCCTCGACCTATTTCCAGTGGGTAGGTCGGGGTCTGTGTTAGCCTCAGCATTAAGTCAATGCACAATTAATGCTTCTCCTTGTCCTCCGAGGACTCTCCCTCCATGACTCAGTCGGTATCTTATGCACAGATTCTATTTCCTTCAGAAAAACCCGGCTGGCTTTCCAATGGTCCACCACCTTTTGAAAAAACTGTTTCCTCACTTGAGTTGCCCTCTTGCCCTCTCTTTTCATGAATCCATTTCCTATTCTTCTGTCAAGAACTAAATAAAGACTTAATGCCTCTTTGGCACCTGCTTTCATCTGACTGGAGTCGCCCCAATTGACCTGGCGCTGTTTTTACAATGTGAGTTCACTCTGCACGCCCCTCACACACTCTTCCCCTGCCATTCATCCTGTGTCTGTCTTTTAAATATAGATAGACATATATCTGAATAGCAAGGATTATCATTCCTTCTTTTCCATATCTTCTTCACCTCAGCGCTTTGTCTGGGGCACGCAGTACAATAGGTTTCCATTTCTTGGTGGAGAGAATGACAGCTGAACACTCACCCAGTGACTGGTCAGAGCTGAGGTGTAAATAGCAAGCCCTCTTAGGTCCTAGGAGGGCTGCTTGATCTAACTTTCTGCCATAATGGAAATGTCCATTGTATTTTCTAATGCATCCGACACTGGCCACATTCAGCACTCGAGTAACTAATTTTTAAATCTATTTTCATTAATTTATATCTAAGCAGCCCCCATGTGGCTAGCAACTTCCATTTTGAGCAGCAAAGTTCTAGAACATAATCCTTTTCTAGAAAAAAATTAAAAGATCATAGAGTGTTTGTTTGCCATAATTTAAAATGATCTTCATCAATGTGTGGTACCTCATATATCCAACTGGCTACTGATTCTCTCCACTCGAATATCACACAGGTATCTCAGACTTAGCATGCGTAGCACTGAACTCATGTGCCCTTATCTCTCAGTATTCCAACCAGCTCCTTCCCCTCAAGCATGCTCTGTTTCTGCAAATGGCACATCCTCCGTCTAGTTACTTAAGTCCCAAACCATCAAGGTATCTTTTCTGTGCCCCTATCCCAGTTCTTCCTGTGTGTACTTACATTCTGCCTCCTCAGTAAATATTACTATTATTATTATTATTTGCTTGTTTTCACTTCCATTGAGTCATCCTAATACAACTGTTCTCATTTCATTTCTTGCCAGGTCTACCATGTAGTGTCTAACTCAGTGGTTCTCAACCTTCCTAATGCCGTGACCCTTTAAGACAGCTCCTCATGTGGTGGTGACCCCCAACCATAAGATTATTTCTATTGCTACTTCATAACTGTAATTTTGCTACTGTTATGAACTGTAATATAAATATCTGATATGCAGGAAGTATTTTCATTGTTATAAATTGAACATAATTAAAGCATAGTGATTAATCACAAAAACAATATGTAATTATATATTGTGAAATATTTATTCCTAATTACAAATAAATGAAAATTTGTCTTGAATCGTGGTGTAGCATGGGTAACAGTCTTCATATAACAACAGTAAACTACATTGCTACATTTTGCTACACCAAGGAGCGGTGTGTTGGTTCTTACGACCATGGGAAATAGGTGTTTTCCAATAGTCTTAGGCGACCCCTGTGAAAGGGTTGTTTGACCCCCAAAGGGGTCTCAACCCACAGGTTGAGAACCACTGATCTAACTAGTCTGCCTGCTTCCACTTTTGCCTTTTTCTTATACTTAAAAAAAAATGACTTTTTTTTTTTTAGAGAGAGGAAGGGAGAGGGAAGAGAATTAGAAACATCAATGAGAGAGAAACCCCAAACCAAGGTACATGCCCTTGACCAGACTCAAACCTGGGACCCTTCAGTCCTCAGGCCTATCCACTGAGCCAAACCAGTTAGGGCCACTTTTGCCTTTTTCAATTCATTATCCTCACTGTGCCGAGTGCTGCTTCTCAATAAAATCCCAACCATGTTGTTGTCCTTCTGAAAATCCTCAGTGGCATCCCGTTTTCTTAGGACCAACTCCACAATATTTAAGATGGCCTATATGAGGCCTTGCCTGATCTTGACCTTGCTACCTCTCTGCCCCTTCTCCTCAACACTCTGTTCTTCCACCCGTTCACTTACATGCCTGACCCCTCCAGCCTCAGCTCCCACATGCAAGCTCCTCCACCTCCTAGGCTGCTCGCTTTTCTTCTCCTCCTCCCGTATCCACCCTCCAGATTGGAATGGTGTCTTGCCTGGGTCCCCTTCACTGACCTTCCTAAGTCATCAGGTCTCATTTAACAACTCATGTGGGCACCTCTTATGTCTCTTCTGCTATACTCATCACAGGTGCAGTGAAATATTTTTATAGAATAACCTGTTTAATCCTTAGTTCCATTACTGAACCGTAAGCCTCATGAGGCCAGAGAGACCTGCATTCCTGACACTTACCACATTGCCGGGCACAGAGTGAGCATGCAGTAAATGTTTGTTGAATGAGTGAATGATACTTTCTGACTGCCGTGAGGGGAGTAAAGAGGAGAAGTCAGTTTGCACAGCAGCTTGAAGAATAAGGTGAGGCTTGTTAAGCATTGTACAGGGTGTTTATTTTGTCGTGTAGCAGGGTAGATACTAATTGGTCTAGTTGCGACAGAATGCTATTTTAATGCTGAGTGCACAAAATACATATGGGGAAGAAAGGAGTCGGGAGGAATGAGCCCTCGCTGAACCCTGCTGCTTTGTGAGGGTTGGGGGTGGTCTGTAATTCTTTGAGACTCACCGAGGCAGAGCTGTAGGAAGCATTTTTATAAAGCGCCACGCTGGTGGACAAAGAGGGGAGCTGCTGATCAGGCAGCATGCTTTCTCTCTATACAAGCACTCTCCCAAGGAGCCAGAATTTGTGCTCAGCCTTGAAATATTTTCATTTTAATAAGTGGAAATATTTTGAAGCACCGGTAGAGTGACTCTCCCTCTCGCCAGTTCTCAGTTTGATTTCTCCTTTGAAGGAAGACACCTTCAGGCTGCTTGTCAGTCATTCCAGCACAAAGGAGAGCCTCCATCTCAAGCCCTTTACACCCCCTCCCCCATTTCCATTTCATTGAATGACATAAACGCCTTCCTCCCACTCCCCTCCCCCCCCTCTTTGTTGCCCCAAGAGTGCCCTGATAAGCTGATTTATATTCTCTCCGAAGCAGTAAAATTTCTATTTATAGATTTAATTGAGGAAGCGCGCCTCCAGTGAAAATCACGGAGGGTCAGTCTAATGGCTCTGGGAGGGGTCTGCTGCCTTGGTGTGTCAGAAGGAACCCAAAGACCACGGCTCTACGGCGACATCCATTTGGAACAGTTTGATGTCGCAAATGTAGGTACAGAAGTCACAAGAGTTTAAGCCATCAGTCACTTTAAAAAAGATAATTGATTGTTAAAATCCCCAGCACCATGGTTACTTAGTTCTGCGGGCTCCAAACTCACCAACTGGCAAGATGCACATGTTCGTCCGCCTGATTAGAAAACCCTTTCACCAGGGGTCAGTGATCACAGCCCCAACTCACTCGCCGGAGAAATACAAAGCAAACTGCACCCTGAAGAGCTGTTCTGCTTGGCCACGGCCCATTATCGACTCCTCCTCTACTTAGATTCATCTCCACAAATGGAGATCAGGTGCTCAGTGTAGACGAGCCAATTTCTCCTCACCGGAACCTGTCCCAGCCTGAGCTCACTTAGCCAGTCAGCCTGTCCTTCACTTCTTTATTTGCTCATTTATGAAAAATAAATTTCAGCGCCCTATGTGGGAGACCATTTGCAGAGCACCGGAGAGCTCTGAGCGAAAAGCGTGATGCCTCCCTCCTGATTCCTTCTCTGCTTCCTCCTCCAGTGCTTCAAGGCGGTAGCCTGCTGAGCTGTCAGGGCCTAACTGTAGAGTCTATTGTTACTACTTTCCCTACGAGAGGCAAGTGTCTTGCCTGGCCTCCTGTCAGGATGGTCATCTTTACAGTGGCTGCTTTTGGATTAAAGAGGCAATAAAACTGTGGGACACATGCTTTGTCTATCAAGACCTAAATGATCTTTATAAAAAAATGGATTTCTCTCCATAAACATCGAAAATAATGGCTGGCCTAACCAGCCCAGGCATTGCTCAAAAGAAAGGGCCAGGCAAGAGATAGACATTGGGAAGAATATAGATGATATTTGGAGCCATGGGAATGTTTGAGGGAGGGCGGGAGGGAGGGAGAGAGAGAGAGAGAGAGAGAGAGAGAGAGAGAGAGAGAGAGAGAGGAGGAGAGGAGAGGAAGAGAGGATAAGTTTTGGGTCTGGGATTGAACCAACATTTAGAAGTTGATGGAAGGAGGAGGGGCCAAGAAATGAGAGGAAAATCTAGCGGATGATTTCACAGAAACCAAGAAAAAGGGTATTTCATGGAGGGAATGATCCACAGCATTGATGCCATTAAGGGGTCAAGAAAGGTGAGGTTAAAGAAAGGTGGTGGCACCAGGTCAGAGTGCTCATCGTGGGAGATGGGGCCTCCACAGGAGCTGATGATCTAGCTGGAGAGGAGAGATGCGCGTAGCTCAGTTGAGGGCCTGTGTGAGGTGTGATGTGCAGAGACCAGATGAGTCACAGAGGCCGCTGGTGTTTGAGAGGCAGGTGATCCGTGTGAGCTTACCGTTAGGAATGGCTCCAAGAGCTGGGGCTCGACTAGGACGCTGAAGAATTAAGAGTGGGATTTGGATAGGCGGGTAGAGAGGAGAAGATGGGCATTCCAGGCCAGGAGGGCAGTGCACACAGCCTGAGGTCAGGAGGGAAAAATCAGGCTCAGGCCAAGAGGCTGGCCTGACAGGGCAGTGGAGGAAAGGAGATTAGAGAGGCCAAATGGTCCCCCATTTAAAGGGATCTGAATGCCACATTTAGAAATACACAAATGCAAGCTGCTTAACCAAGCAGGGGAACATCAAATGAAGGTATTAATCCCACACCTCAAATTAGCCGGTGTGGCAGCTTGTTAGCACCCCCTGGGCCCCTGGATCAGAAAAAAGCAACGCGCGTGTTTATGAACAGCGTGTTCCTTGTGGGGATGACGGCCCGCTGGGGCCCCCTCTGTTGTCTCCCACTCTTTAACCATGCAGGCATCACTGCGCAATTCACTGGGCATCCATTTCCTTCTCTGTGGGGATCTGAACCCGAGCCTTAATCCCTCTGGTCTGAGAGGCAGAATTATTCTGCAAAGAATTCCACCACTTCGTTAAATATGTTTAATGTGGCAAGAGTATTTTCAAAGGTCCTTTTTAACTTCCTGTTACCGAATCTACTATCTGACAGAGAGGCTTTGAAAGAGAGTCCATTTCCAGATATTCATGGACTGACCAGCCGGGTCTGGTGGCCCTTGGACTTCTGCTGCCTTTCCAGTCCCTCCCAGGTTAGCTCCGAGCAAGGCAGGGGTCAGGATCTCGTCTTTGCTGCAGGTTCGAGCTCCCTGCTAAGTGCACAGCACAAACCCTCGTCCTGGGAGATGGTAGCCTGGGGGGGGGGGGGGGAATGCTGAGCCAAAGACAAGAGCCACGGCTGGAATGTAAATGCTGAAAACAGGCTTTTCTAGGCAGCTGGTGGGGTTAGATTCTTTACCTGAGCATTCCTTGGTTTCTGCATCTACAGCCCAGATACATGGTGGGTGCTCCAACCACAGTCTAGTGCCACGCCGCTTTCCACAGAGGAACTTGGGGAAAAGCAAAATCTCATCATGTGACAGGTGGAAGATTTGGATGTGTGTTTCCAAATCTGCGTCTCTTTTTCTGCCCAGAACTTCTAAATTGCCCATTGGAAGTAGCAGGGCTTGGATTTCCAGTGTTCTTATTAGCAGTGAGAGGATGAGATAGCCTTCTCCCCAAGATAATGTACACATACTTAATGTACAACATGTTCTACATCTGTATTTGTTTACATTTGTGCATATTATGTATATAAGATGTACTGTGTGAATATACTGTAGGTATGTGTATATGCATGTGTGTGTGTGTGTGTGTGTGTGTGTGTGTGTGTGTGTATTCATTTTTTTTAAAGTTCTGAGAAGTCAGAAATGTGCAGGACTTCTAAAATATCTCACATTCCTCTCAAGACCTAGAAATAAACGCAGCTTAAAAAAGCACAGTGAGCAGCTGCCGGCCTGGTTTGAGCCGCACTGGGTTGGTTTCAGTGCACTTGTGATTGCCGGCATTTATTGAAACACGCAGTTTAAGGTGGCTCTTGCTTCTCTCTCTGGCGTCAACCCTGTCATCCACCCAGTGCCATGGAGTAAGAGCTGCCACGGCTGCTGTCTGTCCCCAGGGTGGTAGGAAGGCAGCTACTATGAAGGGTGCGGGGCACCTATCAAGCCGACTCCGTGCAGTTCAGAGTGATGCTGCTGATATAATTTCATTGTGAGGAAAGATGAAAACGAAGAGTACAGAATAACAGATATAATGAAGTTTTGTTTTTATTTTAAAAACCACATACAAGCCCAGAAAAGTGTGTGAAAGGTTGTGCACTAAAACGTTAATGGTGGTTAACTCTTACTGGTGGGATTGCTTGTGGTACATATATTTTGGTTCTTGCCCATTTATATGTCCAGCCTTCCCTACAGTAAATATGTATTGTCCAATGAAAGGTTCTTTTTTTAAAAAAAATATTTTATTGATTTTTTTACAGAGAGGAAGGGTGAGAAATAGAGAGTTAGAAATATTGATGAGAGAACAACATCTATCAGTTGCCTCCCGCACGCCCCCGACTGGGGATGTGCCTGCATCCAAGGTACATGCCCTTGACCAGAATCGAACCTGGGACCCTTCAGTCTGCAGGCCGAACTCTATCCACTGAGCCAAACCACTCAGGGCGAATGAAAGGTTCTTGAGAGAGAAGAGGACAGGACGGACTCGCCCTCAGGGGCTTTGCTCGGCTGACCCTGATGCTTGACTAAGGTCAGCACTGAAGGTTACAGGTATCTTTCTCAGGAGCAGGATCCGTGGAATAACTCCTCTGAAAAGTGGTCCATGTGCAGCGGGAATGTTCATGAAAGCAGTTACCCCATGATCTCATGTGCTTTCAATAGTACCTTTATCCTTCTCCCCATTTGACAGCGGGAAAAACTGACACGCAGAAAGCTTAGGAAATGTATGTTCCTGGTTCGGAAGTCACATCTTCGCACAAGCCTTCATTTTGATGAATAAGCAGGAGAGCACCCTCTCTCCGTCACTCCCGTGTTCTTCTCCCAGCAGCAACAACTTGTGTTTCCTGGTTTCTGATATTACGTCTTTCTAAATAGAGTCTATAATTTATTTATTATTAGAAATAGTAACTGCTTTCTACATGAGGTTTTTAGCATCTTAGACCTACTCGTTACTTCTCTCCCTAATATAATAAGATCTCTGTTGTTTTTTTTTGTTGTTGTTGTTCAATTCAGTGTCTACATTATTATCACTCTGTTAAGTGAGGCTCACTGCCAAGACTGTTAATATGCTATAATTGCTTTTCCTTTCTTAGTTGACTGTTTTATCTCCCTCAGATTAAGGGTTGCCTGGCCTCTTTTGTCTGATTAGTCGTTTACTGTCACCACTTTTTTCCAACAAAACTAAAATTCTCGTAATAATATTCTCCATGTGGTCAGACATATCTGGAATCTCTCAGCTCTTTTCTTTCCCTGGAGAATCTCTCTTGAAGCCCTCCCCTCTCTCTCCTCCTTTCCCATCTGGTTTGTTTCTCTTTGGACCTACTATATGGGCAAAGAGAGAGACAGGGGTTGGGTAATTATTGAGCACTGTTACTGTGCCTGTTGCCCCTCATTTTAGAGCAGTGGTTCTCAACCTTCCTAATGCCGCGACCCTTTAATAGAATTCCTCATGTGGTGGTGACCCCCAAACATAAAATTATTTTCATTGCTACTTCATAACTGTAATTTTGCTACTGTTATGAATTGTAATGTAAATATCTGATATGCAGGATATATTTTCATTGTTACAAATTGAACATAATTAAAGCATAGTGATTAATCACAAAAACAATATGTAATTGTATATTGTGAAATATTTATTTCTAATTACAAATAAATGAAGTTTTGTCTTGAATCGTGGTGTAGCATGGGTAACAGTCTTCATATGACAACAATAAACTACATTGCTATATTTTGCTACACCAAGGAGCGGTGTGTTGGTTCCTAAGACCATAGGAAATAGGTGTTTTCCAATAGTCTTAGGCAACCCCTGTGAAAGGGTTGTTCGACCCCCCAAAGGGGTCGAGACCCACAGGTTGAGAACCACTGGTTTAGAGTCTCTGATGTAATTATGAAAAAAACCTTCATCTTGGGCATGGAAAAAGAGGAAAACTCAGGTTCTACTAGTATATGCTCATTACCTGGATGTTTAGCCTCCCTGATTTTCTCCCACATGGTGTGTTGTCACCTGTGGCACGTGGTTCTTCTAAAGGCTGGGCCTTCTGGGGATCTGGTGTGTGAATGATTTTCTGTTTTGGCATCTAGTATTAGCTCTGCTAATTCCTTCATCTGCTTTCTAATTTATAAAAATAGGTTGGGCCCTAACTGTTTTGGCTCAGTGGATAGAGCATCAGCCTGTGGACTGAAGGGTCCCAGGTTCGATTCTGGTCAAGGTCATGTGCCTTGGTTTTGGGCGCATCCCCAATGGGGTCCGGGGAGGTGCAGGAGGCAGCTGATCGATGTTTCTCTCTCATCGATGTTTCTAACTCTCTATTCCTCTCCTTTTCTCTCTGTAAACAAATCAATAAAATATATTAAAAAAATAAAATAAAAAATGGGTTGGCTTTGCTCACCTGCTCTTTGCTTTACTCCTGTTTCTTGTCTGTGGGTTTCTGCCATTTCATATCTTTACTTTCATTTTAACGGGGTTATTGAAGGAAACAGAAATGACTCATCTACTCTAATTAACTGGTTGTTACTAGAAGAGTTCTCTGTGCTTCAGTTGGTGGATCATTTCGCTATGCCTTACCTTTTGGACTTTTAAATATCAAGTTTGCTCAAAAAGCAGGCCTTGCCCTAAGCTGCTGTTTTTATTTTTGAACAGCATATAGCTGAGGCCACAGCTGTCACGTCCTCGGCTTATTTAATAGTCCCAAGGGACCTCAGTGCTGCCTGGAGAGGGAGACCCCAGTGCCAGGAGCAGCCATAACTTGGTCGTGATAGTCATCTGGCTTCCATCTCCTCACCCATTGGCCTTGACTCTTTATACTCAGGGGAGGTGGCCAGGGTTGCAGGTCATTTAGTGGAAAGTTTCCTAGATTTCCTTTTTTTATTATTTTATTCCTTTTTAATTGATGAAATAATTCATGACCATATGCTCCTAAAAAAACCCACAAAACAAAACAGAGCCTGGCCGGAGTGGTGCAGTTGGTTGAGCATTGTCCTGTGCACCAAAAAGTTGCTGATTCAATTCTTAGTTGGGGCACATGCCTGGGGTTTTAGGTTCAATCCCCAGTCAAAGGCAACTGTTCAATGCATATTGCTTTCTCTCTCTCTCTCTTTCTCTCTCTTTCTTTCTCTCTCTCTCTCTCTCTCTCCCTGTCTCTAAGCATGTCCTCAGATAAGACACCCATCCCCCCAAACGAGCTATACCTTGCTCAGTTTTCCTCCTACAAGAGGTAACCATTGTTTATCAGATTGTAGTATAACTTCCCACACCTTCACTACTCTGTGTGTGCATGGGTATGCTTTTAAGAAATGTATAAATACTGTAACATTTGTGCTTTTTTATACTCCTCGTGATATGCTTTGAAGATGTTTCTATATTAGTGTATGTAGATCTGCATAATTGGACATGATACGGCTATATTATGATTTGTTTAGCCATTCTTCTACTGTTGAGAACTTAGGGTTGCTTTTAGTTTTTTACTTCTGCAGATGCATCCACAGGGAAGATGCCTGCTCATGCCTCCTTGTTCATACGTGTAAGTGTTCCTTTAGCGTAGGTACCGAACACAGATAGAAGAGAGCAGGGGTTAATGAACCATGAACCAGATCTGGGCTCTTGCCTCTTTTTCTATGGCCTGCAACTAAGAGTCAACTTTACATTCTAAAATAGTTTTTGCTCAATGGTGCATACTTTCCACAGTGAACTGAAAGGTCACCTTTCATGTATAGTAAATATCCAAATATACATGAGTTCTCTTTGAGGTTCCAGTCTGTCGCATTGTTTTACTAGTAGGTGCTCCTGTTAGCACGATGGTATCCTGTGCATATCTTAAGTTACTGAAATATCTTCCACCAACTCATTCCTCCTTTCTCTGAGTCTAGCCCAGTTTTCCATAAGAATGTGCTCTGTGTACAGATTAAACAAACAGGGATATAAAATGCCCCCTTGTCTGTCACCTTTGCCTGTAGGATCATGGCGTCTCTCCATCTCCTGCCCTGACAGTGGCTTCTTGTCCACAGCCTCTAAGCAGGACACTGAGCTACAGAGGAGGCCACTTGTCCATCTAGGGAAGCTGCCTCTGCCTTCGTCATTGTAGGCATTTGATTCTCTCTCAGGAGCACGCATTGCTTGGGTCTCACTAGCAAACAGAGGTTGGAAAATTTAACTTCACCGACCAGATCTTTTTTTGAAGCTCCTTCCTTCCAAGAAGAAAGGGAGCATTGCTTTCTGAGCGCTCCGGGTTCCATTGGCTTGGATATAGGATGTGATGAAACATTTAGGAAGTCAGGAGGTTGTGTCACTTATTTGGAGCAAAGAGGGAGACAGATGTTGGATAATTACTGAGCACACAGAGTATGCACGGGTCTTGGGCGATGCAGAGTAGAGAAGAGGCTGCCCTATTCTTCAGGAATTTACCGTATTGGTAGGAACACGAGGGTGACAAGTAACTGGGGAAATGCGCATTTCTAAATGGAAATGACCAGAGTGCCCTGAAAAAGGAGTCCCAGAGAAGCAGTGCCTGGCAGGTTGGTCCAGATGGGATGGGGGCCCTGGGATGACTGTGGAGTCTGAGTCCTCCCACCCTGAGGTCTCCCTCTGGCTGCCCTTCCCTTTCACAAGTCTCTGGTTTCATCTTCATGGCCTGTGGGTATCTCCCCACCGGTCTCCCCTTCCCCCTTCCCCCATGCCATTTCTTTGCTCATCCTCTCTTACCCTCTGGTTAGCATTTTTATTAGAAAATGAAAAACGTCAGTGATTATTTGGAAGAACTGTGTCCAGCTGCTCAAACCCACCCAGTTTCTGTTTTTAGCTTCTCCCCCCCCCTTAAAAATAAATGGGATTGGGTCCCACTTGCCAAGCCTCTGTCACCATCTACAGCAGCCATTTCTCCAGCCCATCTGCTCCCCCAGATGCTCAGCCTGGCCCCTCCCCGCAGCTTGGCCTCACATGCAGCCGCTCCATGGACAAGCATGGGGCCAACAGCCCCCTGCAGCATCTGCTCCCCACCCCCGGGCTGTGCTGAGCGTCACTTCTGACCCAGATTCTGCAGCCCACACCTCCAGGCCCAGCTCCTGTGCCCCCGCCAGTCCTGTGATTTCCAGGGACAGGATGTTGACTGGAAAAGATAGAAGAGTTGCCATGGAGATATGAATAAACACAAGCCATGGACATCTTGCAGCAGGAAATTCAAACAAGTTTGACAGAAGTTTCGTTCAGCCCTACGGTTTACTTTGATTGGGTTCCATGGCTCGCTTTTGGAATCTTAGAGGGGAGCTTAAATCCAGTGCTAAACTGTTGATAAGACATCCTCGCACCCCAGCTCTTATCTCTTCGGTCGGTTGGTCGGTGTGCTTGCACTGAGAAATTAGAGGTCGGCCTCTGCTTTTCTGGATGTTCTGAGGGTCTTGCTGTATCCAGACCAAAGCCCAGTCAGTACCTGCCTTTGGGCAAGAAGAGGGAGTTATAGCAACATCAACATGGAGAGAGACTGCCCCAGCCTAGATATAGGTCAGAGTGCATACGGAGAACTAGTCACCCTGCACGGCAGTGATGCTCTCTAACCTGCTCCACCCACCTTTCTTCCTCTTTCCTTGTGTTCAGGGGTGTGGGATGAAGAGGCTTGGAACTGAGGTGCATCTTGCCTAGACATGGCTTGGGGCACAGAACCCCTCTCTCTCATATTTGATGCCAAGGGATAGTGGGGGGTATTACCCAGCACTGAGGCCCCTGGGAAAGGGGACTGGGTTTTGGCAATGCTCCTAATGAAGGAGGAAGGGAAGTACTGTGCCCTACAGGCCAAGAGAGAAGTCAGATCTATAAAGAATGTGGAAGAAAACACTCACCCTCTCTCCAGAAGGCGCTGTGGATCTTTCAGGCAGGATAGTTCTGCCACACACCTTGCAGTATGTTTATTATCCCTGGACCCTGTCCATCAATAACATAGCCAGATCACGCAATCATGTTGTCCTTGGGATAACCAAAATTGCCCAGCAAATTTCCAGACATCCCTCGGGGGAGAGTGCCCCTCCCACTTTTTGCCAAGAGGATATTGAATTGCCACAGACTCATCTGTCTGGGAAGAGACCATGACCAGTCCAGAGCTCTTTTTGTCATGATATATCTGCGTTCATGAATATCAAGCTGTTTACCAATCATTGCCTTATCTGATCAAGTTGGTGATTGATTTTCAGACCTCATGGCTCTTTGCTATATCCTGATCTTTTTCCCCATTGAGTTTACAATTTATCGTGAGTTCTCTGACCAAGAGGTTTTCAAGCATCTAAGCCATGAGGATGGGTGACTGCCTTAAGGCTTGGCCCTTGCACATGGCAGCCGGCATCCTAGTGAAGGACCACAGGTGTAGTGACCACAATCAATAGGACTTCAGAGGAGAGAGTGTAAAGGAACAAAGAGTTTCAAGTGGGAACTTTGGCCCTCTGGCCCTCTTAGAGACTCACAAGGTCTTATTTACTGATGGAGCCAGCTGGGCTAGAGGGAATTTACCCTTCCAGCCTTGCCCATAATGCATTTTTCCTCCTGGGACTCCTACGCATGGAACTTTTCTCTTAGAGCATGCAAGACCTGACTGTTTAGTCAGGAGCACCGACCTCTTTTCCCTTACATTGTCACATAAAAAAATGACAATAACCACCCAACAATAGCATCTGGTGTGAATGCCTGGTCTTGAACCATACACATATAGGTCTTATAATAAGAGTTGCATCTTATTGGTCACGTTGCATAAAAAGGTTGCATCTGACTGGATTCTTGGTACCAGAAATCCTTATATATACCTATAGGCACCTGATTTCCTACAAGGTCACTTGGGAACAAAAAGGGTAGGTAAGGACAATTACTATTATTATAAATCAATCAAAATTATACCTATATTTTTTGTGAGATTGTAAAGAAATACGTTTTTTGTGTGTGTGTGTGTGTGTGTGTGTGTGCCACTGGACTTTGGTAATTAGTATATGTGCGCCATGAGGTGAAGAAGGCTGAAAATCGCTGTTCTAGAGCTTTTGTGAACCAATGGCGAGGCCAGATGGTTCCCTAGAAACAGAGGAAGAATCCTCAGTGTCGAAATGGTTCCTTCTACAGTGTGTCCGGGGGATCTGAAGAGAGACGGTTGTAGTCGAGACAAAGTCCCCTTTGCAGTTGATTGTACCCTCTGTGGACTCTCCAGGCTGGCCCTCTCTTTCCTCCTTGTGGTTGGTCCTTCCTTCTGCTCTTCCTCTGACTCAGGGTGAGGAGAAGCCAGGCTCTGGGAGGGTGCTGTTGTTCATGCACAAGGCTCATTTCATCAGTTAAGAGGTTCGGGCTGTTAGTTAAAATTAGGCTTTTGGGTTTTCTTTTTCATCAGCTATTTTGTCTCCCACCCACTCCCCCTGGAGGATGATTAAGAATTGCCTATGAGCCTCTTGATCTTTTTAAGTCTTTCTAGCTTATTGATTCCAACAGCCTTTAACATTCTTGCTTTTTTTTTTAATTAGCTCTAAAAATTAAATTGTGGTCATTCGTTTCAAATTTTAGATGTCTTCCCTCTGTTTCTGAGACTACAGGATTGTTCATATTTTTTATTATTTTGGCTATTTTTTCCATAAGCAGAAGTAGGAATTTATTGACTCCTATAGTTGAGAGAGGTACTTGGGAAATCAGAGAATTAAGGTAAGATCCATGGGAGCCAGACCCTCAGATGCTGGAGAAGGAGCCTTGCTCCTCCAGCACCCAATCCCTCTCTACCCCCAGCCTCCAACACCCACTCCCCTCCCCCAACCTCCAGCACCCACTCCCCCTTGCCTCCTGTCTTGCTCTGCACTTACTCTTCAGCTCTGTCTCCCACAGATCCTGCCTTGCCTTGTGCCAGGTAACCTGGGACTGCAGCCCTGCTTAGCAACCCAATGCCAAGAGCGTTTTCTCGGTATCTCTCTATTGATTATTTAATAATTGTAATCATTTCCCCTAAAAGGAGAACCACTTTGAGCGTAACAGAGCCATGTCCGCTCTCTGTAATTGACGTTAATAAGAGCAAGGTCACACTGGGCTTTGGACCTCCCCAAACAGAAAGTGAGGCAGGGGAGTGGGGGGAGAGACTGATGGGGTAGAGCAGATGCCGCAGAGTATCTGACCCATGGTCCCTCAGAAATCAAATGTGTTCTAATGTCCCTCTCCCTGGAGAGAATTATTTGGACACATTGATGCCAATTAAAACAATTCATATTTTTTGATTTATTATTCTGGATTTCCCCTGCTGTCTTCCTGCTTCCTCTCATCCCGCCTCCCCACTTACTGCTAATTGAGTCAGTAATACCCAGAAAATACCTCCCTTTGCTCTAAAATGCAGGAACTGGTAGATCAGTGTCTCCTTACTCTCAAGGGTGAGGAGGGCTGTGTTATGAGCCCGCTCTGTCCCCATTTCTCTCTCATTACCAGCTTCTATTCTCTGTAATTATCTCTCATCCGGTCCTGTTTGACAGCATCGCCTGGACGTGCTTGTGGCCTCTTAGAGCAGGGAAAGAGACCAGAGGTCAGCTTGTCTGGCAGCCCATAACCAGGGACACATCAGCATCACTGATGATCTTCCCAGAACAATCACGTCCAGGCAGATGGCCCAGTCAGTGCCCACTGCTCATCTCACGCGTGAGAGGGCCTCATGCTCACAGGTGGGGCAGGATGGCTGTGCTCCAAGGTGGTGCAGGAGGAGAGAGCCATGGATGGGAGATGCACGGTAGCAGCTCTGTCTGAGCAGGCAGAACAGATGCTGGAACTGCAGGGGAGAAAGGAGAGATGTGAGGAATTCATTTCTCTGGGTTTTCAGAGGACCCTGACTGAGGTTTGCACAATAGCCACAGGTGATGCACAGCAGGGGCTCCAGATGCCAGTCAGCCTCCTGCTTAGTCCTTTTTGACTGCCACGAATCCAGCCAATTCAGAATTCCAGTTGTAATGGAGTACAGCTGGGATCAGGAGGTGGTGAGCACCCCAGAGATGGGCAGGTTTCAGAGGGATATTCAGAACCATCTTCAGGCATTTCCTCTTTTCTGTGTCTTTGGATTAGGTTGAGGTATTTGTCAGAGCCCCTGAGGCCCCGTGTGTTGGACTGTTGCACTGTACCTGGTCCTCATTCTAAAAACACAATCTCAAAGGACAGCCCCTGCGATGTGCTCAGGGGGCTCACACACTGCAGCCATGACATGGGGCCTCTCTCGAGACAGCCCCCAGAACGTCAGTGCTGAGGTAGGAAGGCCTAGTTGACTTGATGACATCTGCATGAAAGTAATAAAAGGGGAGGAAAACGTTCAGTGAAGATCTCGGATGGATGAGTAGAATTCTTTATCATCCTTTAGGGAAACCATCTCTCCAGTTCCATGTACACAGAGTGGCCAGATTATTATGCTCTCTGAACGCATAATAATCTGGCCACTCAATGTATATCCTATATAATAAAAGGCTAATATGCAAATTGTTCCCTTGACAAGGAGTTTGACTAGCAGGCAGGCCGGCCAACCACCCATGTCCCCTCCTGGCCAGGCTGGCTGGACCCCACCCATGTACAAATTCATGCACCGGGTCTCTAATATATGTGTGTGTGTGTGTGTGTGTGTGTGTGTACGTATACACACACACACACACACACACACACACTGTGTAGCCAGATTATTATGCGTTCAGAGATCAGAATAATCTGGCCACTCAGGGTATTCCAGGAATGGAGTCAGCTTGAACTGCTCTCTTGCACCGCTAACAAGGCTCCTCCTAATAATGGGTCAGAGCCATGGGGTAGCTTCTCAAGGTCAAGTAAACTGGCCTGGAAGATCACCCCAATCTGGACCTCATTACATGGAGTTGTGCTTGTTACCATGGAGAACAGCTTAAGCAGTTCTTGTGCCTGTAATTGTACATGCAGAAGATGTATAGAGACATTCCAGCTAAATCTTAACTAGCTTCAGAACTTGTGTTACATGTGTCCGGGGAAAGCTCATTTGGGTTGTAGGAGGTAACAACTTGGGGATGTGGCACTTCTTTATTTAGATGAGAGTGAGCATGTTGCAGGAATAGCAGTTTTGAGACCTGCTTAAATAATAATTCTAATTTAAATAACAGTCCAGGCTCTGGGGGAAGCACTCTGGGCTGCTGATGGAGGAAGGCTAAACGCTGGGCCAGTCTGACCTTCCACCATGCAGTGAGGTGCTCTTGCTTTCCCCACAGGTCCAGTTTCTCTCCCCACGGGCTCGCCGTCGCTTCCATGCTGCCCTTGCCTCGTGCTCCACCTCCATGCTCATCCTGTCCAACCTGGTGTTTCTTGGGGGCAACCAAGTTGGGAAGATCTACTGGAATAGGATCTTCATACAAGGTGAGTTGCTGGGCAATGCTATTTTCAGTCAGTTTCTTGCTTTCCACATATGCACTTGGTATGCATTGTTCTATTTATGGCATATGGCTTACAAAAATACCAACCAGGAGCAGTACCCTGTGTTTTGAGGTATGTACCTCTTATATATGACATGTGACACTCAACATCAAAATGTACTGTCCCGCCCGGCTGGTGTGGCTCAGTGGTTGACCTTGGAGGTCATGGTTCGATTCCTGGTCAGAGCATATGTCTGGGTTGCAGGCTTGATCACCAGTAGGGGGCATGCAGAAGGCAGCTAATCAGTGATTCTCATCATTGATGTTTCTACCTCCCTCTCCCTTCCTCTCTGAAGTCAGTAAAATTGTATTTTTATAAAAGTACTGTCCTGACTATCTCAAACTATATCATTCCATTTCTGCTCAGTTACCTCAATTTCTTTTACTTAAAAAAAAATCTTACTGTCTGTCTAATGCAGCCTTCAGCATACGGCAGAGTCTATCATTCTTCTGCTTACCGCTCTGAAAGTTTTGCTAGGATTATGAGCTAGGAGCGCCTTGCTCTCCTGCAGCTGTGGGTGTGGCACTGGGTTGCCACAGTTCTGTCAGGATTGTTCTTGTCTGCACACCGGGATGCCAGCACTGCCAGCCGATCGTATGGTCCATGCACATTAAGTGGCTCATCTCGGTGTCCACAGTAAAGCCACACTTGCAGCAGGTAAAAGGCTAGTTTGTGGGAATTACTGTGAAAATTGCCTTAATAATTGATCATCATTTAATTAAGGACGCCATTTCCCTAGGGCTGAAACTAAGCATTGCATCAGGGAGAAAAGGAAGTACTCACAGGACACATCCCTCCAGCCACTTCCTTGCGTTCTGTTTCCCTGACCAGTGGCGGGGTTTTGCGCCTCTGGTTCGGGAAGCTTTGCCAAGCTCTGCATGTCTAGGCTGTCACCTGCAAACGGTGGCAGGCGTGGCTGAGCCAGGCTCATGGGTGCCAAGAGAGGGCCCTGTTCAGCTTTCATCTCCTCACTACAATGTCCCTCTTTGATCTTCCTTTCTGAGAAATGTCTTACTGATTGTTCCTGAAAAGACGAGGTATTTTTTAAGTGGCGGTCTTCCTTTAATAGTTGGGAAATAATGGGAGCAGAGGATCTAAAGCTTAAAAGACGCTGGTAGAGGTGGTAACAATGTTTTCCTTATATTGCTTCCTACAGTACTTAACAGTGGTCGGCAAACTGAGGCTCGCGAGCCACATGCGGCTCTTTGGCCCCTTGAGTGTGGCTCTTCCACAAAATACCATAGCCTGGGCGAGTCTATTTTGAAGAAGTGGTATTAGAAGAAGTTTAAGTTTAAAAAATTTGGCTCTCAAAAGAAATTTCAATCGTTGTACTGTTATTTGGCTCTGTTGACTAATGAGTTTGCCGACCACTGACCTAGCACAATACTGAGAACTTAAAGCTCCTGGGAAATACTGATTTCTGGTTTGCTAGCCCCGGGAAGGAGAAGGCTCTGATTTTTGCTTCAGTAAATCAAGAATATTGAGTGTTTGCAGCTTGCAAGGCAGCGAGACTACAAGGGTGGAAGAAGCACACACAAATGTGGGGTGCAAACTTGCAAACAGAAATGTGTCCATCGATTCAGGTAATTGCTTGCTTGCCAGACACGTGAGGTCAGGGACGGAGTGGCGGACCTTCCCCGGAGGTTGGACTTCCCAGATGAGGCAGCATTTGACGTGGAGTTTAAAGCACGATAAGCAGGAACTTGTCGGGTGGAGAAGGCGGCTGTACGGGAGTCCTTAACCCTCGCTGCTGTGCCAGCTAATTCCCCGCCCTCGGTAACGCTTCCCCATAGAAGTGTATTCTCCCCACAGTGACCCCAGCACCTAGGAGGTTTCTGTGTTGATTCTCCACCGCCTTGTCTGGAGGGGAAGGGACCTGGGGTACGGGTGGGGGTGCACAGGCACTAAATACCTCCTGCCGCCCCTGCCCTTGACGTTGGCGCGTGGCATTTCTGCTCACATTCCATTGGCCAGGACCAGTCCCGTGACCACGCTAAGTGCACGTGGGGGCGCCGTGGGGAAGAGCGCGGGTATTTGTAGGCCGCGGCGCAGCGGGAAGGGGTCCCAGCGGCGGTGGCAGCGGGGGAAAGGGTGCCCCTGAGGCAGCTGAAAACGTAAGTGGGGGCGCAGGGGAGAGCGGGACTGAACGACTGCGCTGTGGGGGCCAAGGGCAGGGAGGTGGCAGGTGAGGCCAGGCGAGTGGACACAGCCCGTCAGGGGGCACAGAGCGAGAGAGCAGGCGGGCCGCGGGAGCCGGGGTGCTGGCGTGTAACGGGGCAGAGAGAGACAGAAGCTGTTAAATGTTCTTTCTGCTCCCCGAGGCCAGAAAGGTCAAAGTGCGCTTTGCCCTGCGCCCTGCGCAGCTCACCTGGGTGACATGAGGTCAGGGCTCTGGAAACAGCATCTGCTGCCGGCATGTGGGTCCCGCCAGCGTCCGTCTACACCGGGTGTGTGTCGTGTCCTCCTTGGAGGCAGGGCCCGGAGTCCGGGGACTGATTCCCTGAATATAGGGGGCTCTATGGAGTTATTTCTCTCTAGGATTTGGCATTCTCCGCGTGGGAGATTCTTCAGAGGAGTCTGGTCCTCGCTCAGCTGGGCCTTCCCGGGCCCTCTGAGTCAGGGGGTGTCTGCTGGGGTTTGGGCAGTTGCCCCATTTGTCTGGTCTTCGTTTTTGTCCCCAAGTTTCTATATCCTGGAGGATGGTGCCAGATCCCCTGCCCTTGAGACCTCTGGATTTTTTTTTTATTCATAACTAGCAGACTAGTATGAATATTCATGTTTTGATAGGAAAGTGTATAAATGAGTTCATTGGATGCTTCCTCAGACTCTGCTGGGGTGTGATGTTAGCTTTCTAAAATAAAAACAACAGAAATTCTGAATTCTGAGATTCCTCTGGCCCCAAAGGTTTCAGATACAGGACTGATGACCTGCACCTGTCGCTGCTGATGAACGAGCCGGGAGTTTGACAAGCTGGTAGCGCCTGGTCTCGTTCCTCAGCCACCTCAGCAGCACCTCTTGTTCTAGGACAGTGGTTCTCAACCTTCCTGATGCCGTGACCCTTTCATACAGCTCCCCATGTTGTGGTGACCCCCAACCATACAATTATTTTCCTTGCTGCTTCGTAACTGTAATTTTGCTGCTATTAATGATCTGTAATGTAAATATCTGATTTGCAGGGTGTCTTAGGTGACCCTTCTGAAAAGGTCGTTCGACCCCCAAAGGGGTCGCGACCCACAGGTTGAGAACCGCTGTTCTAGGACCATGTGGACACACAGAAGAAAATGTGATGAAGTTATGGAGGAAGGCTTGTCTGTGAGGGATTCAAGCAGTGTCTAGTTTCCAGAATTAAAGGGAAGGTGACCCTTCCTTGGGGGTAAAGACCATTGTCCCTTTGTGCCTTGCTGGGTGGGACCTGCTGCAGGCATAGGGAGTAGCTGGCCGCACTTTGTTCCTCTCACAGGTCTCACCTGTGGGTCCTGGAGCAGCAGGTGTCAGGAGGTTAGGGCTCAATGAGGAGATGGAAGACAGCCTCACTACTTCTAGAATCTAGAGAGCCTTTCCCAGCACTGCTGAAGTCCCTACAAGGTTCTCATGATTAGCCCAGCAGAGTTGTCTTAAAGTCAGCGTCTCTCTTGCGTCGTTCACTGAATTTAGACTCGGATTTATTTGCTCTGAGCTGAAAAGCTTATTTTAGTAGCTTATGTAAAAACCTCTCCTGGTCTCAGTGAGACTGTGATATGAGGCTGTCAAGTCAAAGCCTTCCTGTCTGCTGTGATACAGCCCTGCTGTCCAGGACTGTGGACATGCTGACCTTTCATACGTATCACACACAAACCATTTTTTTTTTTGCAATTGTAGAAGTTATATTCCAGCGGGGGACAAAGAAGTTACACGAATAAGTGAATACCTCAAGGTGAATAATGCTAAGGGAAAACAAAGGCAGGGAAGAGCCTAAAGAGTAAGGGAATTCTCTTTTAGATATACTTTTAAAAATATATAATTTTTTATGGTAGATAGTATTACAGATGTTCCCCTACCTCCTATTTGTCCCCCTCCATCCATCCCCCTACCTGCCCCAGGCCTTCACCACACTATTGCCCACACAAACCATTGTCGTTGAGTGTTATCTCTGCTGTAGAGGTTGGAGATGAGGAAAATAATCTATATCTTTGCCATTCTTTTATGACTAAAGTTTACTTTAAGTAGCTTGAGGAAGGTGAATCTTTAGATGCAAGCACGCATATGAGGAGTGTGTGTGTGTGTGTGTGTGTGTGTGTGTGTGTGTGTGTAGAAGGAGCCTCACTGGTCCAGGGGTCTGGGAAGGATGTGGCTGGGGATCTGGTCCCCAGCCTGCTGTGTCATGCTCTGCAGAGGCAAATGCAGGTTGCTTCTTACATAACTCTGGCTCTCAGAAGCGCTTGTTGATGGAAGGAACTTTCTCACATCTGCCTTAAATCCTTGACATTAAAGTCTAAGTTGATTTTTGGACAAGCAGCCACCTGAGCAGCACCTGACTGCTCTGTAACCCAAAAATATCTCTGTGTTATAACTTCAAATATGCAGGACCAGTCTCCATAAATCAGTGGTGCCCTTCAGCCCCTGGGTTTTGTAAAAAGGTGACCTGGGAGGCGGGGCACTGGAATCTGCATCTAGGGTTTTGCAGGAATGGGAGCTGGTATAGACGTGGATCCACCAAACATCCATCCTGCCTTCTCATCACCCTCACATTCCACCCCCTCTCCCCTCACACACACACTCACACTGTTTTCCCTCCTCTTGCCTTTTCTAATTTGGAAAACTCGTCTCAACACTTAGCTCCCTAAGTGGCCCCATGTCCGGGCAAGAGGACCTTGGTCCTTTCCCCTCCAGATCACAGTGAGAGGAGTGCGTCCTTCCCTTTGCCGGTCGGAACCCCTGCACTCCCCGATGTGCTTGTCATCTCCGGCTGAGTGAAGGGAAAATCTATTTTCTCCCTGATTCCAGCCTGTCCGGGCCGTTTATTCGTCTCCTGACTCAGATGGCTCTGGGCAGGCATTTCATTTAAAGCTGAGCTGGGCGCTGCCCTGGAGGGTTTGGAAGGCCGTGGTTAAATAGAAACTCGTTCCCTCATATCTCGTTAAATTCTTGGGACTGAAATTTCATTTTGATGAGAGAAGATGGAGGGCAGATGTCCATGTCTAGAGGACTCTCCTTTGTGATTACTTTGTCTCGCCATCTTCCTAGCCCTGACCTTCACCTGCAGCTCCCATGGCTTCTCTAGCCCTGACCTTCACCTGCAGCTCACGTGGCCCTTCCTAGCCCTGACCTTCTTCACCGGCAGCTCACGTGGCCTGGGTGATTCAGCTCCAACCGCCACGGGGCCTCTGGGAATTCTAGGACAGCCTGAGGAGCAGGAGCGGCCTGCCCTTGTGCTGGTGGTGAGGTTGATGCGTAGATGCAGGATAATCTGTTTATCCATGATAACACCTGGGCCCATTTATGGCCATTCTTGGAATCTGAATTTCAGGCCTTTCTGAAACCTTGGTTCCTTCTTTACTCTGTGCCAGGTGGGCATCCAGATGTCTCGGGCATCAGTTTTCCCAAAAGTACTTCTGGTCAAGTCACTAGGCGTGGGGGATAGGGAGCAGGGGTTTGTATGTGCCTGGGGTTGTGTCGTACCTGAAAGAACTTCTGAAGGGTCTGGGAGGGTGTTTGAATCAGTGCATTTAAACCCTTTCGGTGAGGTTGTGTGAAAGCTTTTCCTGCTAACTAGGAGCTTTCATGAATTCATTTAACATGGGATGTGGGAACCTTTAAAGTGGCTTTAAGTAGAATATCAAGGAAAGACTGGTATAGCTTAGACACAGTTAACCAAATAAAAATAAAATAATTTGATCTTTTCTGATATGCTAGCATATAATATTTGAAGTCTCTATCTCTCATTGGTTCCTCATCTGCCTGCCCCCAATCATGTATATGCAGAGTGATAGTCAAAAATGTTATGAAATGATTATGTTGTATACCTTAAACCAATACAGTGTTAAATGTCCATTATATCACAAAAAATTGGGGGAAAGTATGTTATAAATATGACGATAGAAAAGGAAATAAAACCAAAACAATTTTTAAAATTTGAGTAAGTCCCCTTTATTCTCTGAGCTATCTATATAACAAAGCTGCTAACCACGTGATGAATATTCCATATACAAAAGGTACCCTCAGAGGGATTCCCACTCCATACCAAACAAAGAGTCACTTGGGATGGTGGTACATGGGTGGTACATGGGTGGTTTCTGAAATGAGCACGCATCCTGGAAGTTGTATTATTAATCTGCGTGACTGTGTGCAGCGATTCCTATAGTTTCTACCAATGGGTGCAGATTAGTTGAACACCAGCCGTGCCCGTGCATGCCAGTGAGTGTTCAAAGGGAGTGAGTGCCTAGCAGTCTGAAGTGTTTATTGGATGCCCTTTCTACCAGACTGTCTCCTCAAATCATTACTGAACATTTTAAAAACGTGTAAAGAATGAAGAATACTTAATATGGAATTTAGTAACGCTTTTGTAACGGAAAAATCTAGCGAGTTGTCACTATTGGGTGTCTCAGCTGTGGGGCAAATCCTTTTGTGCAGCAGACCCACTAGCTTTATGTTGCCACGTGTGGTTCTTTCCCGTGGCCGCTGTAACAAATGGATCACAAACTCGGTGGCTCAACACAACGCAGATTTGTCTCTTCCTCTTCTGGAAACTCGAAATCTGAAATTGAGTCGCTGCTGGACATTTAAAGAGGGTTGAGCTAAAGTCAAGGGTTGGCAAGATGGTTCCTTCTGGGGACTCAGGGAGAATCTGTTTCCTTGGCTTTTCCAGCTTCCAGAAGTCAGCCACGCCCCTGGCTCATGGCTGGTCTCCTTACTCAAAGCCAGCAGTGGGGCACCTGCAAATCATTCCTCCCTGTCCCTCTGCTCCTGTCATCACTTCGCCTGCTCTCTGACTCCTCCCGTGTCTTCCCTGTAAGGACCCCTGTGATTACATCAGGCACACCCGGAGAAGCCAGGGTGGCCTCCCCATCTCAAGATTCTTAGTGTGACCACATCTGCAGAGTCCCCTTGGCCAGGGAGGCTGACTTGCATGAGTTCCCTGGATTAGGAAACGGTCATCGTTGCAGGAGCCCTTACGGAGCCGATCACAGCACAATAAGGTATCAGTTGCTGTTTCACAGAACATCCCTTCTGTGGCAACACTTGAATAGCTTCTTTCTCAGGAGATTGGATGATAAAAGAGCAATTTGGATATGCCACTAGCCTTACTAAAACGAGAGTCTGCCTGTAAAAAAAGAAATAATACTTGAATTTCACAGAAGAAACGTGGGGTTGGCTATCATGAGGGTAAGGAGTAGTATGGGGGTGGGGAGCTGTGGTTTTTCTCGCTCGGCATGTGTCCCCATCCTTTGGGGACAAACCTCTCCCACTCCAGCCTGAATCTGTGTCATTCTGGTGGGTCACACTGACATTTAAGATGAAGGGTTGACGTGTGACCGGGACCAGTGTGGTCTGTCTGCGTATGTGATGCAAGTCCAGAGTCTGTTGGAACAGTGCAGAGGCATCAGCACACAGGGCTGGAGCTGCTGGCCGCCCGCTTGCCACCAAGCGTGGAGAGTCATGTAGAGAGGGATGCCAACTCTGAGGGGAGCAGAGCTGCCTGGTGGACACTATGTTTTCGAGACAGTATTTGGAGAAAACCCATATATTTTAAAGCCCCCAGATTCTGTGTATGTTTTTGTTATGAGATTTTTCCCCCCTAAGTTTTATGCTGGGAGATAATTCTCCGGGGCTCCCCTGTGTTTCTGTGTCTTTTGAGCAGAGGCTCTCGCTGCTTTTGTTCCAGGATATTGGTACAGAAAACATCTTTGAAAGCTGGAGATGGCATCTTCCTCTTTGTTTATTGTCCAGGTAGGGGGTTGGGTGGTGACAGGAAGCAGACCTTCCAGGTTCTGGAGCTGACAGGCCATCCTGAGGCTGCTGGCTGGATTGGCCCCTGGCTAGTCTGTACACCTACAACTATTTTTTATTCTGAGCCTTTTCTCTCAGCGAGGGACTCTTGCTCATTAGGCTAGTGGTTGGCAAACTCATTAGTCAACAGAGCCAAGTATCAACAGTACAAAGATTGAAACTTCTTTTGAGAGCCAGATTTTTTAAAAACTTCTAATGTCACGTCTTCAAAATAGACTCGCCCAGGCTGTGGATTTTGTGGAAGAGCCACACTCAAGGGGCCAAAGAGCTGTATGTGGCTCGAGAGCCGCGATTTGCTGACTACTGCACTAGGCAACTCAACCACCAGGGTGTTGAATGTCCTGCTTTTAGGCTTGCTCCCACATTGCATTAGCTTGCTCATAAGCTTTGTTGTTACGCAGACCAAGAAAGCAGTGGAAGGTGATATTTTGTTGGGGCATGCTAGCTGAATTACCAGAGAAACCGTGAGGTGTCAGGATGGCTGATGGGAGAGCTGGTGGGCCTGTGATTACAATGTATCACGCTGCTCAGTGCTGGAAACTAAGGCTGCAGCTTAGGTGGCTGTAGCTCTTTGTAGTCAAGATCAGCGAGTGGATTTCAGGGGGACTGTTTTTTGCCTCAGGAATGTTATCCAATACCTGGCCACCTCTCTTGAGTGTAATTAAGGCCATCGAGCATTTCCGTGAGTATTCAGTAAAGGAGATTCAAAACCATGGAGGAAAACTTTCCATGGTCTTAAAATAAAGGCACAGAGAGAAAATGCTGTTTTGTGAGCACCTATTTAGTATCACCCAGGGTTGTCCAAGGGGGTCAGAGCTTTGTGTCACAGGCATGGAAGCCTCAAGCCAGACGATTTTTCTCTGCACTGGCTTGTGGTTTCTGTACCTGCCAGCTGCCGCCCTGAGCACTGTACCCGCTGCCTTGGAGTAGTCTTTGCAAGGAGAGTATGGCAAAATGGGTGTTACAGATTGAATTGTGTCCTCCCAAAATACATGGGTGACCTAACCCCACATTCTCAAAACGTGAGCCTCTTTGTAAACAGGGTCTTTATATAGAGGGAATAAAGTTAAATCGAGGTCATCAGGGTGTGCCCTAATCCAAATGATGGTGTCCTTAAAAAAAAAAAAAAAGAGGAAATCTGGACAGACAGATGTGAACAGAGGGAAGATGTGAAGCTATAGGGGGAGGTGACCGAGGCCTGGAGCCACCTGAGCCTGGTAGTGGAAGGGGAGGAACCTGCTTAGAGGCTTCGGAGGGAGCAAGGCCTCTCAGCACCTGGACCCAGCTTTCCAGCCTCGGGGACTGAGAAATAAATGCCTGTCGTTTTTGCTATTCACTTGGTAGAGCTTTGTAGTGGCAGGTCTAGGAAGCTCCTGCAGGCTGTGTGGTGTGGGAAGGTGGGACGGAGTGCTGAGATGGGCTGGCGGAGCAGACCGAAGTCTAGGTCAGCCCCCTTTTTTAGCGCTGAGTCTGCACCTGAGTTAGACTTTGCTGTCCGGCCATCGGCCATAGAACAATCACCCCAACAGTGTGCAGTGAGGATGGGAACAGTCAGACGCCCCTCAGGACAATGCCCCTGGGTGACTAGTCATCGGAGCAGGCTATTCAGAGCCAGAGGCCGGTGAGGGCCCATTGAAGGGGACGAAACTGCTAGTTGCTGGTGAGCCTTGTCTTTCTTGGGTGATTCAGTTTAGAGAGCGTGGTGTGGTCAGTGAAGACGGGGGAGCAGAAGCAGGGACCCATAGTGACCGTCCAGGGAGGGGCTAGTTAGCGGATTTTAAAACAAAGCTGAAGTTCCAGCAGCTACCTGCCTTAATATTCACCTTTCCCTCATGTGTCCTCCCCAGTCCACGACACTGATGATACGGAGAGCAGCAGGCAGAACTCACTGGTCTGGAAGTGTGTCACCCCTGTCAGGAGGGCAGGCGGGGCTGATCCTCGCCTTGGGGCTGCCCAGCATCCAGCCGGCCAAGGCTCCAAGCTGGTCCCAGGGGCCAGGTGAGCGGTGCCTCTCTGTTCCCCTCTGCCCTTCAGTGGGGATGGTCACGCTCCAGCTGCAGCCGGCCCTGGCCCAGAGAAGCAGACAGCTGCTAATTTTAGCCCCATTTAGGTCTCTAGGAGGTCAGTCTCAGGACTTTGCTTTATTTCCCTGGTGGCATTTTCATGTGACCTCAAGTGGGAAGAAAACTAAGAAGACCTGCCTGCTATTAGTAAAATGAAAGGGAAATCTACTATTTTGTTTTAAAAGATGGTTGTGTTCCCTACAAGTGTTCCAGGGGCCAAGGGTATGTACCACAAGAAGTTACTCTAGGGCAGTGGTTCTCAACCTTTCTAATCGCTACCCTTTAATACAGTTCCTCATGTTGTGGTGACCCCCAACCATAAAATTCTTTTGTTGCTTCATAACTGTAATTTTGCTACTGTTATGAATCGAAATGTAAATATCTGTATGTTCCGATGGTCTTAGGCTCTACAGGAATGGTTCTCAACCTGTGGGTCTCAACCTGCTAGCAGGGAAAACACAGATATTTACATCATGATTCATTAACAGCAGCAAAATTACAGTTATGAAGTAGCAACAAAATAATTTTATGGTTGGGGGTCACCACCACATGAGAAACTGTATTAAAGGGTCGCGGCCTTAGAGAGGTTGAGAACCTCTGCTCTAGGGGGACGAAGGAAACAGGTAGCTGAGGGCTCAGCCAGGGACTGGAACACTGTGCGGAGAGCGTTAGAAAGCCGTCTCTTGTTTGCCTGCTGAGCACAGTTGTAGTATGCAAGAGTGGACTGTTTCCAGTCTGAGGGTTGTCAATCATGCACAGTCTAAAAGATGCCAAACGACATAACCGGTGCTGTTATTTGATGATTTTCAAATGACAAATAGCCAAACAGTGGTCGTGGGAGCCAGGCCTTTCTCAGAAAGTTGTTTTTTTGTTTTGTTTTTGACTAAACTAGAAGAAACCAGGTAGGTTTTAATATAAAATTGTTTCTGGTCCTATTTTAACATTCCTTTTGTGTCCACATTAATCTATCACTCACTTTTCTCATATTTGAAGCTTGCCTCTTGATTACTTTTCTCATTATGTTTTGTGGCTGCCCCACAAAATAGCTGGAGGGTCGGATCATACCTTCTGCATTGCTGTAAAAAATTGCTACCATTAGCCAGGACTTTACTAAAATAAGCAAAAGTACATAGTAAGAACCTAGGAAATCTGGTAAGCATCCCAACCTAAATAATTCAGGGAAAGGGCACAGTGGTCAGATGAGTATGGGTGAGGCTAAGATTTTTTTTTTTTTTTACGGGCAAAATAGTTTGAAGGAGGCCTCCTGTATTCCTGCTGGTTGTTATATGGGTGCTTGCGATACAGCCATAAGCAAACACAGTAAACGTGCTGCAGTGCTTTGAGGACAAAATAGTGAATGATAGCCCCCCCATTGTGGTTCAGTGGTTGAGCATCGACCTATGAACCAGAAGGTCATGGTTCAATTCCCAGTCAGGGCATATTCACATGTTCCGGGGCATGCAGGAGGCAGCTATCAATGATTCTCTCTTATCACTGATGTTTCTGTCTCTCTCCCTCTTCCTTCTTCTCTGAAATCAATAAAAATATATTTTTAAAAAAAGAAGTGAATGGTAAGAAAATAAAAATCAAGAGCTATAATATATATGGTGGAATGCTAGACTGGAATCTGGAACAGAAAAGTGACTATTAGGAAAACTGGTGGGCGCTGGGTTTGCTCAGTGGGAAAGAGTGTCAGCCTGCAGACTAAAGGGTCCCAGGTTTGATTCTAGCCCAGGGCACATGCCCAGGTTGGGGGCTCGATCCCTTGTAGGGGACATGTAGGAGGCAGCCAATCAGTGATTCAAGGATTCTCTCTTGTCATTGCATCATTGATGTTTCGATCTCTCTCTCCCTCTACCTTCCTCTCTGAAATCAATTAAAAAAACTTTTAAAAAGGAAAAGAAAAATTGGTGAAATCAGAATAAAGTAGGAAGTTCAGTTAATAACAATGGACCAATGTTGGTTTATTTATTTTGACAAATGTGCTGTTAGAAGAAACTGGGTGAGGGGTATATGGGAACTCTCTGTATTTATCATCTTTGCAACTTTTCTGTAAATCATTCCAAAATTAAAAGTTCATTAAAAGAAAAACAATTTTAATTCATAGAACATCACCAGGAAAGTGAAAATGTAACTAGAATGGGAGAAAATTTTGCAAACCATGGATCTGATAAGGAATTTTTATCTAGAATATGTAAAAAGTTATAATTCAGTAATAAAATGACACATAACTCTATTTAAAATGGACAAAGGATATGAATAGACATTTACCCAAGAGGATATACAAAGGACCAATAAGAACATGAAAAAGATAGTAAACATTCATCATTAGGTATCCAGAAAATGCAAATCAAAACCACAAGGAGATATCACTTTACAAACACTAATATTTCTATAATAACAAGCTCAAAATGGAAAATAAGTGTTGGTGAGGATGTGGAAAATTTGAACCCTCATTCACTGCCTGTGGGAATAGAAAATAAAAAACAGACACTTTGAAATATAGTCTGACAATTCTTCAAAAAGTTAAACAGAGTTACCGTATGAGTTAGCAATTCTCCTAGGTATAAATAACTTGTATACAAATGTTCATAGCAGCATTATTCATAATAGTGAAAAAAGTGGGAACAGCCTGTATGTCTATCAGTTGATGAATAGGTAAAGAAGGTGTGGAATATTTATTCAATGGAATATTATTCAGTAATCGAGCAATGAAATACTGATACATGCTATCACATAGGGGACCTTGGCAACATTAGTGTGAATGAGAGAAGCCAGTCACTAAGGACCATATACCGTATTATGTGACTTAATTTCTATGGAATGTCCAGAATAGGCAAATCTATGGAGACAAAAAATGTATTTGTGGTTTAGGGCTGGAAGGAATGGGAGTTTAGAGCGCAATGACTATTAAGCATGGGATTTATTTTTTTGGGAGGGCATTATAAGATGTTTTAAAATTGTTGTGATGGTGGCACAATTCTGTAAGTCTATTAAAAGCCATTGAATTATACACTTCACATGGGTTAATCATGGTGTTTTAATTGTCTCAACAAATCTGATGAAAATTAGTCATTGTTATTCTATTTGTTCTTCAATCCATCTGTCCTATCCATCCATCCATCCATCCATCCATCCATCTATACATACATATACTGCCCTTTCTTCTATCAATTTGCTCTTTCTCCCATCCTATCTCATCTCATCCCAGGAAGCCTTCCTCAAAGGCTTGTTAAAAACATAACATACAAATTAAGGTGCACAGATGTAAAGTATGTAGCATGATGCATTTTCACATACTGAACATATCTGTTTAACCACTACCCAGCACTCTAGAGGTTTCTCCTATTATGCCTTCTAGCCACAACTCCCTGTAGGATAACCAGAATCTTGATATCTAATGTCATAGATTACTTTTGCCTGTGTTTGAGTTCATTTAAATATAATAACAAGGTTCTGTCAATTTTGCTATAATGCTTGTTTGAAAATGCAAATTTCCACCATGACTGATACATTAGGGAACAATTTAAGCATAATGCAATTTAGTGTTTGCATATTTGCAATTGTGTCTTCAAGAAAACACTAGGTCAGTGGTCAGCAAACTCATTAGTCAACAGAGCCAGATATCAATAGTACAATGATTGAAATTTCTTTTGAGAGCCAAATATTTTTAACTTCAATTTCTTCTAGCGCCACTTCTTCAAAACAGACTCACCCAGGCCGTGGTATTTGGTGGAAGAGTCACGCTCAAGGGGCCAAAGAGCCACATGTGTCTCGCAAGCCGCAGTTTGCCGACCATGGCACTGGTGAATGCAAAAAACTGTACCCAGCTGCACCGAGCCCAGTAGGAATGCACAGCATGCACACACACCTGCACACACTTCAAAACTCTGCCAGCCACCTCAGTTAACCCGGTGCATCATGAGTTACACCCAGCTTCTGATGTTACTGTCAGATCTGCTGTAATTCTCCATCCAATTTCAGATAGTGCTCCTTCCATCATTTCACAGTAATTTGCAAGCTGCAACCCTTCTGACACCCACTTCCATAAGCAAACTTCAGGTCTTTGTAAACCTAACGTACTATTTATTTAGTATGTATTTCTAACCATTTTAGATGTCTAAGTCCATGCCACCACTCTTATTGGATTTCTATCTTTTTAAAAAATGTGTTGCTGGCAAAATTTTTGGATATTATATCTCTAATTATTTTTTTTTCTTCAATTAAGTCCTATGGTTTTAATTGTATGATTTTGCATTGTGTGGTGATTTTTAGGAGCACATCACATTAGCAAATCTGACTATATTTCTTTTACATCTGTCTCCTTTCATTGTTATGTTTGAGAGTTTCATCAGTACCATTACGTGTAGCAGTAGTTTATTCATTTTTATTGGGGTATAGTATTTCATTATATGAATATAAGATAATGCATATATCTATTCAACTGTTGATGGACTTTTTAGATTGTTTTTAGAGTGAGACTGTTACAAATAGTGCTTCTTTGAAAAGTCTTGTGCATGCCTTTTAGTGTACATATGTATACACTTCTATGGAGTATGAACCCAGGAAGGAAATGGTGTGGTCTTAGGATGTGTGTGTGATCAATTTCAGTAGATAACTCCAATTTTCTAATGTCATGGCACCAATTTATTCTCTAGTATAAGAAGGATTCCAGTGGTTCTGAAATCTCTCCCTACACATGGAATTGTCCATCTTAATTTTAGCTCTTCTGGCTTGAATATGAATATGGTATCTCATTATGATTTTCATTTTCATTTCCATGATGACTAAAATTTTTAAGTGTTTTTTTTTTTTTTGCATATGTATATTGTACCTGAGTATTTTCTCTTGTGAAATGCCTCTAGTAATGTTTTGGCCATTTAAAAAAATTGAGTCAATTGCTTTTTTCTTCTTGATGTATAAGTATTCTTTGTGTATTCTGAGTTAAGAGTCTTATTGATTTTATGTATTGCAAATATGTTCTCCTACTCTATGGCTTCCATATTTTACTCTCTTAATGATGTTTTCTGATGAACAGTTTCTGATTTTCATTAAGTCCTGTTTACCAGTCTTTTCTCTCATCTTTAATGTATTCTGTGTCTTCATTAAGAAATGCCATTTACCCTAAGGTTATTAAAATATCACTCTACATTATTTTCTAGAAGCTTTACTTTTTAACCTTTCCCATTTAGAGCTATACTCCATTTGGAATTTCTGTGCATGAGATGAGATAAGGATCAATATTTTGGGGGTCTATGTGAATATCTAATTGACCTAGCAACTTCATTGAAAAGACTGTCATTTCCCCACTGATATGTGGTGCAGTCTTTACCATAAATCAGATGTTCAATGGTGTATTTGTCTCGTGGGCCAAAATTGTATTATCTTTTTAAATTTTTTTTTCCCAATTACAGTTGATGTACAATATTTTATTAGGTATATGACCCAGTAATTAGACATTTATATTATTCATGATGTGATTACCCCAATAAATCTAGTACTTATCTGATACCATACATAGTTATTACAATATTACTGACTATATTTCCTATGCTGTACTTTATGTCCCCATGACAATTCTATAGTGACCAATTTGTACTTCGAAGCCCCTTCGCCTTTGTTACCCATCTCTGCAATCCCCCTTCTTCTGGCAACCACCAAAATTTACCTGTACCTATGTGTCTGTTCCTACTCTGCTTAAATCAGTGAAGTTTTATAATTATATATATTTTTTTATTTTTCAATTTACACTTAACATTATTTTGCATTTCTACACCATACAGAGTTATTATAATATTGTTGACTATGTTCCCTATGCTGTACTTTACATCCCCATGACTATTTTATAATTCTTGTTACTGGTAATATAACTCCTCCATCTTCATTCTCCAAGATTATTTTGCTTTTCATACAAAATTTAGAAACATCTTGCCAATTTCTACAAAATAAGTAAATAGGATGAGATTTGATTAGAGTTGCACTGAATATGTTTATACTAGAGGCCCAGTGCATGAATTCATGCACTGGCTGGGGTCAGACTGGCCCTCCAATTGGGGTTGGGGGGAATGATTGGGAGTGAGACTGATAGGGGGAGGGGCTGTGGGTGGTTGGCTGGTTGGCCACGCCCCTGGTCCAACTCCCAGTTGAGTGGACAATTTGCATATTAGCCTTTTATTATATAGGATATTTGGCGAGATTTGACATTTCTTCAATATTGCTGTATCCCTTAATTTAACACTGGGAAATGTATTAAAGGTTTTGTGTGAACCAACAACCTTCAGAGCACAGCTTTCCTGTGTCCCTTCCTCGTTAGCTCCATTATTTTTGCCATTAGACAGCTTTGTTGGAAGAGAAGAGGGAACATCTTATTCAATTTAAAGTGGACAGAATTTAAATACAGAAGAGCTTATTGCAGAAGCATCTGGAAGTATTACACAGATGAGCCAGCGGTGCTTAGAGCTAGTGGAAAATGATATATTTATATGCCAAGAATTGAATTGTAATACTTCTGGAAATTTTCATCCCATGAAGAAATTAATTTATTTTTGAGATTTAGAGTTGAAAATAGACATTTTTGAATAATTATTTGCAAATTTGGATAGCCTCTGGTTCACCACCAGGTATAGAGCAAGACGATCGAGCATACTTTGCAGAGGCATAGAATTGTGGAAAGTTAGATCCAAAGGACTTGGGACAGATTCTTGCCTCAGCCTCCCATGTTGGAGAAAGGCCCACAGAGGTAAAATCACTTGTGTGGATCAGAACTAGAGGCCAGACCTCCTGACTCTGAGGTTCATGCTCATTTCAAGAGGTCAGCATTTTCTAAAGTGTTCCCCAAGTTTAATCCTTGAAAATAATACTCTTGGAAGAGGGAAATGTCCCATCTACAGAGGGACCCTCGGCAAAATTAGTTGAGAAACTTTTATGTAGCCTGTCTTTTAAAAATATACTATACAGTGGTACCTTGAGATACGAATGCCCTAACATATGAGATTTTTGAGATATGAGCTGTCGAGCGAGCGATTTTTGCTTTGAAATACGAGCAACATTTGAGATAGGAGTAATCGCTCGGATCGGCCGGCTGCACACGACCAATCAGTTTACCTCGACTCAAGCGTCTCATAGTTTCCCACGCCTCAAGGTTACAGAACGAATTAAATTCGTATCTGAGGTACCACTGTATTGTCCTGGCTGAGTGGCTGAGTTGGTTGGAGCATCATTCTGTATACCTAAATGTGGTAGGTTCAATTTCCTGCCAGGGCACACACTTAGGCTATAGGTTTGATCCTTGTTTGGGACAGGAGGCAACCGATTGATGTTTCTCTTTCACATGGATGTTTTCTCTCTCTCTCTTTTTTCCTCCCTCTCTCCCTCCCTATTTTCCTTTCTTCCTCCCTCTCTTCTTCCATCTTTAAAAATCAATAAACATATCCTCAGGCAAGGATTAAAAAAAAAAGTGATGTCAACTTCTTTAAAAAGAGAGAATTTACCATGTACATTGACACTCTTGACATATAGTAAGGACATTTATTCAACTTTAATTCATCATCTCCTAAACATTTAACTATGGAACACTTTTTGCTTAAAACAACTTGCTATAAGGCAGCAGTAATATGAGTCTGTCTAATAGCCTTTGCCACTAGTAAGGCTTCTTTCTCCTTGTAACTTACCCTTATTACCATGTTCTCCAAGTGGTCATCTGGAAGTAAAAGTTCTCTAACATATACTAATTGCATTTGCCTGGGCCTTTGCTTATATTGTCCTACTCAGTCTTCACAAAATTCTTACCATTTCTTATCTTTTTTATATTGGCCATTCTAACAGTAAACAACTTGTTATAAGTTGTTTACTGTTAGAATGTAAAATGATTTACATTTTCCTGATGATTAATGATGTAGAGCATCTTTTCATGTACTTGTTGACCATCTGAATGTCTTCTTTGGAAAAATGTCTATTTAGCTCTTTGACCCATTTTTTAATTGAATTGTTTTTGTTTTTGTGTTTGTTTTTTACATTGAGTTGTATGGGTTTTTTTTTGTAAGTTACATAATATTTTGGATATTAGCCCCTTATCAGATAAATGATTTGCAAATATTTTCTCCCATTCGATAGATCGTGTTTTAATTTTGTTAATGGTTTTCTTTGCTGTGCAGAGGTGATTTAGTTTGGCTTAATTAGTTTTTGCTGTTGTTGCTTTTGCATTGTGTCAGATTCAAAAAATCATCCATGAGAGCTTGCCACCAATATTTTCTTCTAGGAGTTTTATGTTTTTAGTTCTTTTTTAAAAAATATACTTTATTGATTTTTTTACAGAGAGGAAGGGAGAGGGATAGCGAGTTAGAAACATCAATGAGAGAGAAACTTTGATCAGCTGCCTCCTGCATACCTCCTACTGGGGATGTGCCTGCAACCGAGGTATGTACCCTTAACCAGAATCGAACCTAGGATCTTTCAGTCCACAGGCTGAGGCTCTATCCACTGAGCCAAACCGGTTTTGACTATGTTTTTAGTTCTTATATTCAAGTCTCTTAATTCATTTTGATTTAATTTTCGTGGTATAGTTTATTCTTTAGCATGTGGCTATTCAATTTTCACAACACTGTTGATGGAAAAGACTGTCCTTTTCCTATTGTATATTCTTAGCTCCTTTGTTATTAAGTTACTATGTATGCATGGGTTTATTTCTGGCCTTTCTTGCTTTTATTTTTAAATCAGCTTTATTTAGGTATGTCTCATATACAGTAAAATGCAGCCTTGTTAAGTACCGTATAGTGATTGATGAATTTTGACAAGTGTGTACACCTATGTAGTCACTGTCATTACAAGATATAGACCAATTAACATGTTTGTGTTCAAACTGCAAGTTTTGCATTTCCATTCTCAGCTCCTTCTTACTATCTTCCAGGGTCCCCTTTATGCTCTCCAGCCTGCAGGGGGCCTTGCTCTAGAGACAAGATTTCTATCAAGAATGTGGCCAGCCCATATGGCTGCTCCACCCTGTAGCTCCACAATAGGACCCACTTTCTGGGCACAGCTGAGAGATAACAGAGAAAAAACAACAATAACCCAACTACAGTGGAAATCTTGCCCCTGTGCTCCCCAAATTTTAACTCCTTCAAAAGCTGCTGCCTTTGTTTACTTTTTTTGAATCCTCAGGTAGTTGCTTTATGCATTTTTGTAGAGGTTTTGGTTGTAAGTAGTAGGAAACAAGGTTATAATGGATTTGTGCAATCATAGCAGAACCAAAAACTCTCTAGTTCTTTTAAATGTTTGGTTTATGTTACAAAGTGATTTATAAGGAGCTGGACTTTAAGGCCTATTTGTGAAAACTCCTGAGAATAAGAGGACTGTCTAGCTTGTTATACTAAATCAGAAAAAAATTACCCACAAGTTCTTTGGCCTGAGTCTCCTGTGCTGGCAGAATGAGTTCATCTTTTTCCAATTTCTAAAGGAACAAACGGATGTCAGTCACTGCTTGCCCTGTCCTAATCCTTTTAGGCCTAATCTGGAGGCCATTAACACTTCTGAGTCCCAGGATCAAAAGTCAAGACAAAGGCATTAAATCCTATTTCTTGCCTTTGTGAAAATAATAATGGAAAGTGAAATGTGTTCCTTTAAAAAATATTTCCTATTATAATGAGGACAATTTGAAAGTTATTTTTAGAAAATAAGTTCCCATATAGTTCTATTACAAGAGGTAATCACTGTTAACATTTTGCCTTTGTTTACAGGTCGTGCAGAAAAACATCTTTATCTTGTTTGCAAATTAGTTATAATATTAACCATGTGGTATAAAAATTATTATGAACTCAAACTCCAGATATTTTATCTAAAATATGTTCTTCTTATATATTTAAAATAATTTCGAGGGATTAAAGGCTAAATGGCAATATATGAAGATCTGTGATTCTAAAACAAACAAACAAAAAAACACCCTTTAGCATTGCAGGTATTCCAGTTTTGAGTAAAATTATACACTTAAATCATCAAAGAAGAAAGAAAAAGAAAGTAATGGATGATCTCTTCTCTACTGCATTAGTTCCCTAAAGCTGCTGCAACAGAGTGCCATACAGGGTGGCTTAAGCACAAAACTTAATCTCTCACGGTCTGGAGGCTAGAAGTCTGGAATCCAGGTGTTAGCAGGGTCGTGCTCCTCTGAGCCTCTGGGGAGTCCGTTCTTGCCTCTCCCAGCTTCTGGCAGTGGCCAGCAGCCCTTGGCGCTCCTGCCTCTGTCAACACATGACAGGCTCCCGTCAGTCTCCATGTCTCTTTCCTCTTTCTCTAAGGGCATCAGTCATTTGGGATTGAGGGCCCACCTATGATCTCATTTAACTTGATTCCACCTGCAAAGACCGTATTTCTAAATAAGGTCACATTCTGAGGAATTGGGGGTTGAGACTTAAATATATCTTCTAGGCCAGTGGTTGGCAAACTGGGGCTGGCGAGCCACATGTGGTTCGTGAGCCACGGTTGGCCGCTCTGTTGACACATGAATTTGCCGACCACTTAGGGAAAAACACTTGAAAACATTTTAATAATGTATTAATGTCTTTAACCTGAAGTCAAAACTTACGCAGTGGTTGGCAAACTCATGAGTCAACAGAGCGGCAAACCGCGGCTCTTGAGCAGCAGTTTGCCAACCACTATTCTAGGGGGCACAATTCACCTCATAACTCACCATTTCCTGTCCTTTGCCCCTCCCTGTTGGAGCCATCCTTTTGCTAGTGAGGTCTTGCCTGTCCTCTGTGACACCTTAGAGAATTGCCCTCTGCAGTGCTCAGAACCCCCTTTTTGTCTCCCCCCAGCCTTGTACCCCCTTCTTCTCTCCTTTTCCCTCCCCTTATCCCAATATCTCTGGTAAACAGTTTCAAGGGTCTCACTAGGGCTGGTGGCCTCTCTGCTTTTCACAAGAACACCAAGGATAAAGGTGAAACTATTTGTAGGAAACAGACCCCCCCCTTTAATTTCCAGATTGATATTTGGAAACAGTTATTGGGCAGCTGTTTATGTACGGGCCCTGGGCCAGTTTCCTTTGATATGTGTGACATCACTTACTGGAAATGTTATACAACTTTTGCTGATGAGGACAGATATTTAGGTTGAGTCACGGTAGGCAAATTTGAGAATAGTGTTTCAAATCTCTAAATGGAAGCTCTAAGGTAGGAAAATGGGCATAAGGAGTCTGGCTCCATTTTTGATATTTGACTGCCAACAGCATTCAAGCCCCACCCCTCCTTCATCTCCTTGTCGTCCCATTGCCGGGCAAGCAAGCCGACAAGAAAATGGACTCTCTCTTTTCCTGGGGGCTGCAGGGAAGTTCAGACCAGGCCATGCTCACCTGGCGCCATCCCCACCACAGTGAGACTCAAAGGCACTTGCCCCTCCCGTTGCTCAGGCCGATTCAGGATGGCTTGGGTACCCGCTCTCCCCAGACACCCTCCTTATGTGAGTGGTAAAATTTTCCATGCCCTCTTGGCACACGTGTGGTATCATCAGTCTCAGCATCTGAATCACTTTCGCATGGGTAAGGGAGGGGGTCTGCAGGACCACCACAGATAAGAAATATTCAGGTACATTGCTGCTGTGCTGATCCTTAGAGGACTCCTCTGAACAGAGTGTCGGTGTGTGCTCGGCTAATGGAGATTGGAAACCATGCATTTTTTATTTGGGCCCTTCCTCCCCTGGCAGTGAACTTGGTGGGACTGGTGATGGGGAAATTGGCAGCATTTTTCTTTGCTGCTGCTGTTGCACTTGCTGTGGGTTCATTATTCATCAGGAGAGGTCTTCAGTCTTGCCTTCAATATCCATCTGCTTATTCAGTGCTATTCGGTTATTATCCCAAGACCCTAAATCCATATACGCTGCAAGTTAGAGTCCCACGAGGTGGTTGATTATGCACAGCACCGTACATGTTCCCCAGCACTTTTTTCTCTAAGTGAGTGCTTATTTGTTCCGTAGAGAAATTAGTGGCCACGTGTACCACACAGGTGTTAATACAAAATGCAGGATTAATTATAAGGTTTCACAGAGGTCCGCGCATGCATTATGCAAAATGCAAAAACTGGTTGTAATACCAACATTTGAATTAACACGCCTGCGTGCAGAAATGTCCAGGGAACTGTGGTTCAGTTCAAGTGACACCAGAATTGAGCCTTTTAAAAATCAGATAATTCCCAGCATAATAATTACATAATGTATTCAGACTCAGACATCAGAGCACCGTTGAATTTTGTGTCACATAACTCAATTGGTGTATAATGAAAGCATCTTCCAGTGATTCAAGTTCTTGGAATCAGCCCAACTGTCTAATACTTGGGGAACGTGGAGGGTAGTTTGAATATATATCCAAATATTCTCAGCATATATTTGGATATATATTCAACTCTAGTATGTATATGTGGGGACTATCCTGATAGTCCAGCTACATGGCTATCTTTAGATAGTGCTTGGGATCACATTTTGGGTCCCCTCTGATTATCCAGGGTATACAGGAGCCCTTTTTCTCCCCATGTCTAAGTGAGCTCAGGAAGGCAGACTCGTTTCCAGGAGTCTGAGCGTAACATCATTGCAAAGGGACTCACAAAGCAAACCGTGGGCCCAGAGAGTCTCCGGATAGGCCTGAGTGGGTCTGATGCGGTAGCCCCAGCACAGTGCTGGTCACACCGAAGTCAGCCGCACCTGGGGCGCTGGAGGCCAGCCTTGCTGTGGCTGCAGCAGACCTTCGTGTCCATACAGCCCTCGCATGGTGGGATGCAGGGAGCACAGTGTTTCCCGTTGTGAGGGTGGCCACACTGCGTCCGAGAAGTTGCTGCTTCAGGTTTCCTGTTGTCTTGGCAGTGACCACATGGAGGTCAGAGTCACCAACAACCTTGACCTGTCATAGGTGGTGTCACCCAGCTTGTCTAGTTTGTGGGGAATGGGAAAGCAGAAAGTTGGGATGCTGAGCGTGAGGATCCAGGTTGGTGTTACGGAAATCACTCTACTGATCACCAGCAGTGCTGAGGGATGATCTCCTAACGAGTTTGTGAGTAGAGATTGATGATCCTAGTTTTAAAGAATAGAAACAGGACGTTCCTAGATGCTAGTGAACATAACTGACAAGCAAGCTGTGGAACGCAGGACTCCTGAGTCTAAGGGCAGAGTTCTGTTCTAGGCCTTAGAGTTCTGGCTCCTGAAACTGGCCCGGCCATGAAGGCAGGTCCTACCATTTCTTTCTGCTTTGAGGTTACTCGTGCTAGAAAGAGTGCTGAAGGAGAGGGGATTTCTACAAAAAAAAATACTTTTAAAGTTTCCATTAAAAGTGTTGTACTGTAGGTATGTTCTTTGAGTTTAGCAAAGGAAGGAGATAGTCTGATTATTATTTCTTTTTATTAAAAAGGGCAAATGTAATACAAGGGTCTTTTAAAAAATATTTTTAATTTGTTTTAGAGAGGAAGGGGGCCAGAGAGAGAAAGAAACATCAATGATGAGAGGGAATCATCCATCAGCTGCCTCCTGCATGCTCCTCACTAGGGATTGAGCCCACAACCTGGGCGGGTGCCTTGACCAGGAATTGAACCATGGCCTCCAGGTTTATATGTCGATGCTCAACCACTGAGCAACACCTGCCAGGTGACAAGGGCCTTTTATTTGCAACTTTGGAATTTAGGCAACTGTAAACGAACTGAAGGGCATTCAGCTACAACTCAAACTCTTCATCAGGACGTTTGGGAGCTCTTGGATGGAAGATGTTTTATCTCTTTCTAGATCAGCTGTGTATTCCTGTTTGGCTACTAATTGAAACAAGAGGAACTCTTGTGACCTCCTCTCCTTATAAGGTGATGGGGAGGCAAGGAATGAGCTGCAGGTGTGTGGGCACGGAGCAGTCCTCTCCTTTATTAACTTACTTGCTTCCTGGCACACTCCTTCCCTAGTGGACCAGGAGCCCCATATTTACCTTTTTAAAAACATATCCTCTCTAAATTCAGAAAGAGAAAGAGGAGACAGTGCACTCTATGCAGTGTTACTAATTGACTGCCATGTTAGGAAGTCAATTAGGCACGTTAATGAACTCTGATACCCTGGATCACTGTCTCCTGAGAGCGATGTAGTCTTATCTCCGGGGAGAGAGAAGAACCAGCTCAGATGGACTACATCTTTTTACATCTAATTTCTGTCTCCCTGACTGCACACCAGCCTTCTCATCTCTTTGGTAGGCCCAGCACTTAGCCCAGTGCCCTGTATATAGTAGGAGATCAGTAAGTGTTGAATGATGAGGCAAAGGATGATTAGTGTGTCCTCTGCTCAGATCCTTTCCAGCCCTTACAGCAAGAATGGAGCCAAATCTTTCCAAATAGAGCTCACAGCAGCCCATCAAGCAAGGAAGGGGAAAGATGCCAACAGCCCGGTCAGTACCTCACCCGCCGGTGTTGGCAGAAGTGGCACCAACAGGCAGGGCGAGACAGGACTGTCATAATTCCTTCTTTCGCCATCATGCCAGGCTCTGTTGCTGGAGCACAGGTTAGGAAGAACTAGACAGGTGTGACTGGTAGCATCAGGAGAAGTCACATTGTGGAGTGATCTCGTAGACATGGGCCAGCTTCACCCCCGAGCTGACCCACCCTGAAGGAGTATCTGGGAACTCTACAAGGAGTCCAGCCGAGATCCCTTCCCTGGGGGCCAACAGGTCACCCCATGTAAAGCCCCCAGGAAGGGAGTAGATGGGGATTCGTTCCCAAAGGACCCAGCCTCCCGGCCAATCTGCTGGCATAATTAGAAGCCCAGAGGGGCAGGGAAGGTGCTGATACCTTACTAGGAACTGCAGGCACATTAATGAACCCCAGAGAGACCCAGGCTGCCTTCTTTCTCCTCCTTGGCTCTGGTCAGCACCTGCCCCATCCCCTCTGCCCTGTGGAAATGGGTTGAAGGTGTTTGATTCTGGCAGATTGCCAGTTGAGAAAGAGAGCTGCCCTGTGGGATTACAGAGTGCCTGCTCCCTGCACAGGCCTACACAGGTCCATCCAGACTGCCCAAGGGAGCAGGGCTGCCAGGAGGGACCCTTGGCAGCAGGGTCTAATTCCAGCTTAGGCTCAGAGCATCCGGCCTGCTGTCCCAGGCAGACACCTCCCCTCCCCGGGGCTATCTGCCAGAGGTGGGAGGCAGAGAGGAATAGTGTCCCTTCAGAATGGGATATTTAAGGCATAAAAATGGCTTTCTCTGTAGCCCGAGTCCAAATATGTGTCTTGAGTCACTTTACGCATCAGATAAATATCCTCACAAGTGCTTGATTAAAATCTTGCCTAGTTTTAAACAATAGCCTACATGGCCTTCTGTCCCCTACAGCCAGGACACTCCCCGCCCCCCTCTTCCTGCTCAGACGCATGGTGTCTGTCTAACCTTAGTCTTTGTTCTTCCTTTTGCTGGGTGGGGGTGGAGGGAAGGATGATTTGAGGACTTGAATCGTATGGACTGTAATTTCTAAGAGTTGAAAGAAGATCTGTTTCTACTACCCATGGTTCTTTCAGAACTCTGCCTGAATGCTGATGGGATGGGCACCCAGGATGCCTCTGCCTTGTGGGGAGGCTGTCGGCAGTACAGGCTCCTTTCAGTAGTAGCTAAAGTCCACCTCCTCTAACCTCCATCTGTTGGCCCAGTTGTGTCTCCGTGGCCTTTTCCAGGCTAAACATCCACTTATCAGTGTGTCCACACTGTGGTTCCCCAGTAGCTTTTGAAGTAGCTTCTGTGTGACAGTGTCCCTTGTAAAACACGGTATCTGGAACTGGTCCACTTCTCCTGAGTCTGTGCTCGCCTGCGTACTCTCTTTTACTCTCAGGCCGAGCACACAGCCTCTTTGCCATGTGGCCTGAGGTGACAATAACAGTGGTCGTGGCTACTGCCCAGGGCCAGGTGGCTGTGCTCACCTTTGCCTTAGCAGGAGATGAGCAGCTGTACTGTGGGTCAGCTCTGTGCTTCTCTGCTCACCCTCATTAGGAAGAGGGGGGTTAGTGAGGGGAGGGGAGAGGGGGAGGAAGAGAATGAGCATGAGAGAGCAAGCTTGCACCTGCCTTTGTTAGCCTGGATTATATTGTCTTTGGTTTGGAAAGGATCAGGCACTCTTTCAGATTATCCAATCAATTTCCCAACCCTCTGCAGGCCAGTGTTGGGCCCGCCCCTAACCCATCCATTTCCTAGATTTCCCAGAATTCTGTGTTATTATCCAGTATGACCCTTTCCCAGGCTAGACTCCACCCCTATGGTCACCATCTTGGCTTCTACTGCCCATAGCCCAGCAAAGGAATTTCCCCTTTATTCCTTCCCCCACAGTTGGGGCAAGTGGATCAGTTGTACCTTGGGGAGACTGGAAAGCCAGCCCTCCCTCCCTACACAGGGGAGGAAGGGGTGTTAATCCCCTCGGAGGGACAATGCTGTGATCCTCTGGGGTGTCTGAAGCTATAACTTCCAGAGTTGATCAGGGTTACTATCTTATTTACCTCCCGTGTTGATCATGCTTCTTAATGTGATTCCCTTTGCTTCCTTTCTTTATTAATACTAACTAGCTACCTACGCTAACACTTATACCAGGGCCCGGGAAGTGAGATGCCTTTTCCAAATACATTTGTAAGTGTTGGAACCACATTTTTCTGAACTAACCTCAGAGCTCTTGTGTGTGTGTGCCTATCAATTTCTGCTTTGGGAAGGCAACAGGCAGCTCAGGTGGCTAGAGTCAGTACTAATGAGACCACCGTAGGGCTCAGTGCCTTAGATAGAACCTGCACCCCAGGCACGGCCAGCCTGCCTTTGACCAGGTGGCAGGAGCAGGGGGAGAGTGGGGATGGCCCCCAAACTAGGAGCAGAGAAGATGGTGCACACTGCACGGTACCTCCAGACTGCCAACCCATCAGCATGGTGACGAGCAGGCTAGACTGCAGACGCTGTAAGTGGGAGCAGCTGGGGGAGAACAAAGCCGTCTCTGACAGGCAGGAACATTTCCTTCTCTTCCCGAGGGGTGGCCGGTGCTCACAGCTCACTGTCGCTTCTGAGAGCCCCGGGAAGAACTTGCGCTCCTGTCGCTGCTGCCGGAAGCTCGGGCCTCTCCTTCTGCTCTGTGCTGAAAAATGAAGTCAAGTAATTTGGAGTCCTTTGTCTAACAGCTGCTCTAGGAAGAGAACATGTCAGCCGCATCTGCTGACATCACCTTTTCAGGTGCTCCCAGGCCTTAGGCATCGCTCTCTTTCTCTCCCTTTCCTGCTCTCTGGTATATCCATTTGGGGGTGCTAGGGAGGGGGTGGCTGGTGTGGATGGCCAATATATGCCAGGTGCCTCTTCTCCCAGGCACACCCACAAGAGTGGACCAACGTAGACTATGGGCACTTCTGTCGCTTAGCTTCATGTCCCACGGGCTGGGGGAAAGGGAGGGCCAAATAGACATCCATGTGGTTTCTTGTTCAGGGACTTTACAACAGCTGTTACTTGTAATTACCTGTAGTAGGGACTTGGGAGCCTTGTTTTCGAATGAGTACTCACGAGTCAGTATCCTGTACCCATGTGCCTTCATCTCCTCCTCATTCATTCATTGACCATTTTACCATGTGTGCTCTGGTCCCATGACCTGGGTGGAAAGGAGCAGCTTCATAGCCTCTCAGGCCTGGTTCCACCTGCCATCGGAAAGTGGACTCTCCTCCACTGAGTCTGGCTGCCTGTCTCGCCTGGGCATCATCTCGGCCCGGGAATGCTCGGTGTCTCCAGAGCCTCTTCCTGAGTTGGTGCTGCAGCTGCCAGTGTCCCTCTGCCTCCTGAGAGGGATGGCAGATGTGTTCCCAGCTGTCTTCTGAAAGGGTCGACTTTTCTGTATCTGCAGGCAACGACTTTCTCTTCTCCAAGTTTGTCTTCTTTGCAGATCACCATGGCCCGGTCTGTCAGCCACTCCTCTGTGACACGGTTCCCAGACCTGTGCCATCCCAGTTAGGGTAGTGTGTTAGAAAACCAAACAAAAACCATTAAAGCTCAGCTGTTTCTATCACATTGAAATTTCAGCTATCAGTGTCGACAGCAGTTTGAGGATCTTGTCTCTGTGTTCTCCCTGAGCCTTTTGCCACCTGCCGACTTGGGTAACGGAGCTGGAACTGAACCTAAAGGTGCAGGTGAAGCCTCAGCCCCCAGAAGTGTGCTCCTAGCCCTCAGGGTACACATGTGACAAGTGCCCAGGCTGCCTGTCTAAATGTTAAGCACACAGTAGGTGCTTCATAAATACCGGTGAGGGTGAGGGTTGTCAGGACTGTGTGTCAGAGGCCCTGGTTCACACCGTGCACATCCCTTTGCTTTGGGGAAGTGGCTTTCGTGAGCTCGTGGGCCGGGCAGCATCCGCTGTGTTATATAGTGTGGTCGTGGATTCACGGTGACCAGCAGTTCTAGTGAGGCGGTGTGTTAGGACTGCGGTCAAGGAAGAGGAACAGCCGTGGAAGCAGGTTCTGACCGTGCAGCCTCTGGCCTCAGAGGCCAGGCTTGGGGCTTTGGTTCCAGCTGCAAAGATAGTTTTCTGGGAAGCAGGCCCCCCACCCATTTGCCCCAAGCGAGAGAAAAATCTGTGTTTTTCAGCACCGCCTTCTACTTGCGCTGTCAGAGTAAATTTTAAAAAGTGTCAACAATAAAACATTTAAATTAAAAAAACAACAGCAGCAGCTCTGGCCTGTCTTTGGTGCTTCCCCAATTTCATGTGAAGTGATTTTACCTTATGGCAGCGAGGGCTTCAGCAAACATCTGCCTGCAGGCCTGCACGGACGGGTGCCGGGGAAGGATGAAAAATGCGGCCTGGGTTGTGAAATTAACTTCATCAGGCTGTGAAATTGACTGTGAACAACGTGATTCATTAAAGTCCGCTGCTTGTGCCAATGAGAGTGTGCTTGTAGCACCTAGCAAGCGACTTGCTGGGTTGGCTGGAGGCTCCCTGAGGGCGCAGGGCCACCCCGTCCTCTGTGTCACCTTGCTGGATGCCCTGTAGAGGCTCAGTCAGTAGCAGGCCAAATAACCTGGGCTCCTACAGCCTTAATAAAAGATCGCCCAGGCACAGGGAGCATGCTCTTCAGTGCTGTGTCTAGATTATGCACTAAGACGAAGGGTAGAAACATGCTCATCAATGCTTCCTTCGGCCTCCTTTGCAAAGATGGAGAAACGGAGGCCTCTGGAGGTGGGGTGACCAAGTGAGTTAATGATGGATGATGCTAATAAGAACCTGCTGCTTCCCCCTCCCTGTTACCTTTGGCACCACGAGTAAAGAGAGGAAACCAGATTTGGAGGCAGAGGATTAAAGGGAAAGGGACAGGCCAGGAGGCAGGGGCCTGGTGCGAGCCTTTCCTGCGTGTGGTCCGAGTGCACACACAGCCTGAGGTCCAAGGTAGCTGTTAGACCTGGGAAAAGTTACTGTACTTCTCTGAGCCTTCGTTTCCTTTTCTACAAACGGGGGCTAATAATAGCTCCCCCATAAGGCCGTTGAAAATGGAGAAGGCGCCCAGCCAAGTACCTGGCCACCTGTAAAGCTCAGCAGTTGTCCGCCTCCTCTCCATGAGAGCCCACCAGGTCATAAACAGCCATTAGAGGAGAGCTCTTTTGGCAGAACTCCCCTAGGACAGTGGCTCCCAGAGGGCAGTCCTTGGACCAGCGGGGTCCACATCACCTGGGGAGGCATTAGAGATGCCAATCTTAGGTCCACCCCTTAGGCCCTCCCCACAGAGAATGGGATAGCGGCCCAGCCTTCTGTTTTAACCCTCCCTCCAATAGTTCTGATGCGGGCTCATATTTGAGAACCAGTGCCATAGGATTTCATGCTTCAATTTAGAATCATCCAATCCTTCTTTCCCATGAGAGAATGTAAAAGAAGTAGGTGAGCTTTTTGGAAAAAGAAAAGAAAAGAAAGAAAATGCTGAGGCCTTAAAACCTGGGTTTGAGGCCCGGATGTATAAAGTAGATGAGGGTATGCCCTGGACCATGTTTCTCATTGGTTAGAATATCGGTCTGCGCACTGAAGGGTCTGGGGTTCAATTCCCAGTAAGGAATTGTACCTGGGTTACAGGTTTGATCCCCCGCCCCTGTCTGGGTGCAAGCAGGAGGCAACCAATCCATGCGTCTCTCTCATATTGATGTCTCTCTCTTCCACTCTAAGAAAAGAAAACCAATGGAAAAAAATGTCCTTGGGTGAGGATTAATAACAAAAAATGAATTTTATCTTCCAGCATCTTTTATTTGAATACCTTGGGGCATATATGTCCTAGGACATTGTAGCATACCATAAACTTTGTGATTTGCTAGTGTTCTGTTACCTTTAAAAAATGCTTTTTACAACTTTATCGAGAAATTCATTTAAGGTGTTTTCCAGACGTGTATACCCTTGAAAACATTCCCATAATCGAGATACAAGTCATTTTCATCATCCCCAAGGATTGCTAGTGGCTTTTTGTCATTTAGCCCTCCCCCTGCTCCAGCCCCAGGCAGCCACGCGCGTGTTTTTTGTTGCTATAAATCAATTGGAGTTTTACACAAATCAAGTAATACAGTCTGTATTGTTTTGTCAATGGCTTTTTTCATTCAGCATAATTTTTTTTATTGCAGTAAATGATATATAACATAAAACTTACCATCTTAACCATTTTTAAGAGTACAATAGTGGTATTAAGTATATTCCTATTGTTGCACAACCATCACCACCATCCATCTCCGGAACATTTTCATCTTGCAAAACCAAAACTGTACCCATTAAACAGTAATTCCCCTCCCTCCCCAGTGCCTGGCAACCACCATTCTACTTTCTGTATCTATGAACTTGATAGACAGGTGCCTGGTGTAAGTGGAAATCACACAGTATTTGTCACTGGCTTATTTCATTGGGCCTAATGTCTTCAAGGTTCACCATATTGTAGCATATGTCAGAATTTCCTTTTTAAGGCTGGAAATATTCCATTATATCCTATTTTGTTGATTCATTCATCTGTCCTTGTATACTTGGGTTACTTCCATCTTTGGCTATTATAAGTAACTAGAGGCCTGGTATATGAAATTCGTATCTGTGTGTCCCTCAGCCCAGGCTCCACCCTCTCCAATCTGGGACCCTTTGAGGGTTGTCCGACTGCCTGTGTAGCCCCGATCCTACTGGGATGGGGCCTAAATCGGCAGTTGGACATCACTGTCACAATCCAGGACTGCTGCTCCCAACTGCTCACCTCCTGCCTTCGTGATTGCCCCTAACTGCTTTTGCCTGCCAGCCTGATCACCCCTAACCACTCCCCTGCCAGCCTGGTTGATGCCTGACTGCTCCCTTGCCAGCCCACTTGCCTGTAACTGCCCTTCCATGCTTGCCTGGTTGCCCCCAACTTCCCTCCCCTGCTGGCCTGGTCACCCCTAACTTTCCTGCCCTGCATCTTGATCACCCCCAACTCCCTCTCTTGCAGGACTGGCCCCTCCCAACTGCCCTTCCCTGCTGGCCTGATCACCCACAATTCCCCTCCCTTGCAGACCTGGTCCCTCCCCTGCTGGCCATTTTGTGGTGGCCATCTTGTGTCCACATAGGGGCAGCCATCTTGTGTGTTGGAGTGACAGTCAATTTGCATATTACTCTTTTATTACATAGGATAGAGGCCTGGTGCACAGGTGGGGGCCAGCTGGTTTGCCCTGAAGGGTGTCCCAGATCAGGATAAGAGTTCTCTTAGGGTGTGGGGTGGCCTGGTCAAAGGGCCTGTGGTAGTTTGCAGGCTGTCCATGACTCCCAGCAACCCATGCAGAGAGTTGGGTTGGAATTTATTTATCTTCTATAATTGAAACTTTGTAGCCTTGAGCGGAGGCTAGGGCAGGCCAGGGTGGGCGGAAAGCTTGGCTTCCTCCATTGCTGGGGAAACCCAAGCCTCCTGCTCTCTCCAGTTCTGTGGCTGCCGCCATTTTTGTTGTGGTTTATTTATCTTTTAGAATTGAAACTTTGTAGCCTTGAGTGGAGTCCATGCCGGCCAGGGTGTGTGGGAAACTTGGCTCCCTTTATTGCTGGGGAAACCCAAGCCTCCTGCTCTCTCCATGGTCACAGCCTGGTGGTCAGTGTGCATTATAGGGACAGCTACTGTTCAGTTGATTTGCATATTAATCTTTTATTATATAGGACTAGAGTCCTGGTGCATGAAATTTGTGCACAGGAGTGTGTATCCCTCAGTCCAGCCTGCACCTTCTCCAATCTGGGACCCCTCGAGAGATGTCTGACTTGCCCTCTCACAATCCAGGACTGCTGCTCCCAACTGTGAGCCTGCCTGCCTTCCTGGTTGCCCCTAACCACTTCTGCCTCCCAGCCTGATCACCCCCTAAACACTCCTTTGCCAGCCTGATTGATGCCTAACTGCTCCCCTGCCAGCCCAATTGCCCCTAACTGCTGCCCTCCCCTGCCAGTCTGGTCCCCTCCACAACTGCTCTCCCTTGCAGGCTTTATACCCCCTAACTGCCCTCTGCTGCCGACCCAATCACCCCTAACTGCCCTCCCCTGCCAGCCTTATCACCCCTAACTGCTCTCCCCTACTCACTTGGTCCTCCCCTCAACTGCCCTCCCCTATAGGACTGGTCTTCACCAACTGCCCTCCCCTGCAGACCTGGGTCCCCCCAAATGCCCTTCCCTGCAGGCCCAGTTGCCCCCAACTTCTCTCCTCTGCCGTCCTGGTCACCCCTAACTGCCCTCCCATGCAGGTTTGATTGCCCCCAACTTTCCTTCCTTGCAGGCCTGGTTCCACCCAACTGCCCTCTCCTATTGGCCATTTTGTGGCAGCTATCTTGTGTCCACATGGGTTAAGATCTTTGACAACATGGGGGCAGCCATCTTGTGTGTTGGAGTGGCAGTCAATTTGCATATTACTTTTATTAGATAGGATATCGTGATACACTACCCATATCTTTTTACTCCATCTATGATACCATCTGCGTAGTAGGAAGAGAGCCTGCCTCCTCCCTACTCCTACCCCTGCCCTCTCTTTGCCTGTCCCTCCCTGTGTGGTAGCCACATCACATGATCCCTGTTCTTTGGAGGGCCTGTGATGTTCACAAACCAGGTGATCTCTCTGGTAGCTCATCCCTGGTCCCTTCCATCTTACAAATTTTATTATCCCACATGGTACAGTTTAACTGTGCTCTGTACACTCATTATCTAGTACATATTACATGGCTCATAAATCCAAGTGGTGTGAGTCTTTTCCAAGCTAGAGTGGCAGCACCTCTGATGTAGGAGCAGATCTTTCTATTTTGGCATATGGTATCCTCCATAGCACCCCTGGCTCTCCAAAGCCCCCACTAAGCGTTTTCATAAGTAAAATATCGAGAAGACATAAAGATCATTAAGCAACAAATACTCAGAAGGAAGAATTGCTAATTAAACGGAGGAGTAAGAAAAGAACATCAGATATTGTAAGATAAGTACTTATAGAATGAACAATTAAAAGGTGTGAATTTTGAAAGCAAATGTTTAATTTAGGGTGCTTACCTATGGCATTCAATTTAAAATAATGGTCAATCTATATTTTGAGACTTACTATGGGTCTCATGGACTGTTGTTCTTTTAAGCATTTTTTAAAAATATTTTTTATTGATTTCAGAGAGAAAGGAAGAGGGAGATAGAAATATCAGTGAGGAGAGAGAATCACTGATGGGCTGCTTCCTGCATGCTCCCTGCTGATGATTGAGCGTGCAGCCTGGAAATGTGCCCTGACATGGAAATGAACCTTGACCTCCCAGTTCATATGTTGATGCTAAACCACTGAGCCACACCAGCAGGGTCTATTGCTCTTTTATTATTATTATTATTATTATTATTATTTATTATTCTTTAAAAGCTTATCTTGTTTCTAAACAAGATTTGCATTTGTGATAGCACACCCCTCATTTCATGCTGACCCCAGTGGGAATATAAGGTTCAACTTGTTGGCATTCCAGTTAGAGCAGACTTTGCAGGAGGCATGTGTAAACTGAGGCCTATGTTGTTTCTTTGGTTGGAGGATAATTTGCATCTGTGGGAGATCCCACCCCAAGCATTTCTAACTGCTCATTCATCTTTGTCCTCCCTCTGCAGGCTGGCCATGGGTGACCCTCTCCGTCCTGGGGTTCCTGTACTGCTACTCCCACGTGGGCATTGCCTGGGCCCAGACCTACTCCATGAACTAATGCTGCCGGGCCCCGGCCGGCCCTTGCTGTCGGCTTCCAATGCAATTGGTGCTTCTTCCTGACCTCACGCCCCAAGATAACCTCCAGGGGACCAGTGCTTGATCTGCTCTTTGGTTGAAGTTACCTCACTCCAAAACCGGAAGCTTGAGACTGACAACCGGAGAGGCTTCTAACTTTGGGAACCTAGAGGTCCTCTCCCCATCATCATCTTCCCATTGGGTGAGCTGGGTCCAGAGCAGTGGAATGTCTTGCCCAGCTGCACATTGTGACACAGTGGTCCCAGTCCCAAGGCCCTTTGGGTTCTTCTCCATTACCAAGAATTAAATGAAATGGACATTTCTTGATTGAGACACAGGAATCCTGTGACAGGCCCTATTTCTGAAACGTTTTGGTGACATTTACATGACCCCTGCCCATGTCCTGCAGTGTGGTCTCTGGAATCAGCGCTGGGGTTTGAGCTACACCTTCCCGTCCTCTGCAGGGAGGTCACAGTCATATCTGTGTTTCTAATCACCCAGAAGACAGAATATGCTCTGTCACGTTCCAAGGAGTCAGTACCCAAGGAGACCTGCTATTTGAACTTCATCAGGGCCATCTCCTCTTGGCGGCTCATTCCCCAGATTTGCAGAGAAGTACAAACAGGCAGTGCCTCTACCCGACAGTGACTCATTCCACATGGAGAAGCAGCATTTCAGAGCCAGGGAATAGCGTATCTGCCGACCAGTGCTACCAGGCAAGTTACAAAGGGTAAGGTTGGCTTCTCGTGGTCTCTTCTCCATGCCAGTCACGGCGTCATCTCCCCACTTAGCCGTTTATATTCATGGTTTACTCTGTTTCGTTTCAAATAAAATGGAGCTTTTTCTATCACATAGATAAGTCACTTTTTTGTAGAATTGTTTAAGAACAGGGGTGGGGAACGTCCGGCCCACAGTCCATATAAGGCCCTCGAAATCATTTGGTCTGGTCCTGCTAAGGCATTAGGGGTGAGTTAACTAAATGTTTGACCAAACATACCAGGCTAATTTTTAAGTTGATCATTTTGTATGGCCTTTGGCAGAAGAAAGGTTTCCCACCCCGATTTAGAATATTTTTTGAGGAAAATGTTTACAATCTAAAACATACTTACATAACTCTTAATTCTTCACTTCTCTGGCAAGATGCTGACAGACTACTCATGGCTCTATGTGATAGATCGTTCAGAATGCTTCTGTTTGGCTTTGAATGTTTTTGAGAGGGTGGGGGGTAGGGAGTAGTGCAGTGGGGGAAATGAACAAGCTTTTAACATTTGGATCCATAGTGTACCCAATTATGGGAGAACGTCAAACATCTCAGGCACATGAATTAAATCCTCCTGAGGTTCACTTGGTCCTGGTCTGTGTCACGCTGTCCCTGTGTACTGGCTGTGCTCATCAACTCACTGAGCTTTAAACTCCTGGCGTGCAGGACCAGTCATCTCTCTCTCGGCATCCTTTCTTCCGAGTCATTCTGTTTGGAAGAGAGAGGGAAAGGCCAGGTGTGGATGAGCTGAGGTGGGCAGCAGCAGGGAGCGAAGGCTAGGGAGGCAGGCAGTCAGGGTAGCAGCGGCCTCAACAGCTGGCTTGGTACAGGAGGGGACGGGCAGGTGATCCCCAGGTGCTGTGTACTTTTAAGGAGGGCATGGAGCTGGGGAGTGAACACTCAAATGAAGACAGTAAAGCTTCATGGACTGATGCTGATTCGGGATTTGCAGTCAGACGGAGTTGGGCTGAAGCTTACATTAAAGAAAAGGGCTTTTTCCAAAGGTGGAAAAGGGGAGTGTGATGATGGTTATAAGGAAGAGTATGTACATGTATAAGTAAGTAATAGGAAAGATTTTAAACTTTTCAGAGAGACCATTTATATTAAAAAAAAATAGGCTTATTCATTCTTTATGTTGGAATATATTTGAAAGTAATAATTCTGAATTTGTTTTAAGCTATTACATGATTTAGAGTGATTCTTGGGAGTTACTAAGTGATTACTGTGTTTAGCTGTATATTTGAGGACCAATTAACTGTTATGTCAATTATGCCAGACCAGTGTTTTCTTACTTAAGCGTCTTGTTATTCCCTAACTATCATATGAAAATTATAACATACCCCTCTTGGTGCAAGTGAACTAAAATCTTGGAGTTTCTTTAAATGAAAGGCTTGAGGTGCCTGGTTAGACAGTAGTTTCAGCTGAGGAGTATCTGGCCAATTGCATTTCGTAGTCATCAGCCCTGGCAACTTCAGGCATTGGCTGGAAAACGCCAAGCAAGGCTTCAAGGTCACCCCAGGACCCTTTGACCCCAACCTCGCAAAAGCCAAAGCACTGCATGCACGCTTGCCAAGACCATCCCCAAGGAGGCAAGCAAGACATCTGAAGGACAGCCAGATCGTAAATCATTTTGACTAATTCTGGGGCCACCCAAGAGACTTAAGTATTGTATTATTTCTTCAGATTAATTTGTTTGAAGTGATAGCAGAAAAAACTTTATTCAAGACTGCAGACCTAGAAAATAAAATCATAATGATTTTATAATGATATGTATGTTGGGAGAATAGTAATTTAGTGGGAGGGAGTTCCCCTTAAAGAAATTGATATGCTCACTTGCTTATTTAAAACAATGACTAAATATGAGAAATTAACTATAATGTAATGAGCTTGTTTTCTGGCAAATGGATCCATTCAGTAGGGCCATTACTGACAAGCAGCTTATCCTAACGGTGTGGCCTCTCTCAGCATGTCAAGAAACCTTGCTGAGGCCTTTCTTTTTTAATATACGTTTTTATTGATTTTTAGAGAGAGAGGGAGAGAGATGGAAACATCAGTGAGAGAGAAACATCATTGATTGGCTGCCTCCTGCATACCCTCTATTGGGGATGAGCTGCAACCTGGGCATATGCCCTGACCAGGAATCAAGCCAGTGACCTCCTAGTTCCTGGGTCCATGCTCAGCCACTGAGCCATACTGTTCAGGCTCTAGGGCCTTTCTTTTGACTAATTATAAAAATCACATTCATGGAGATTTTTTTTCTCCATTGAGGAATCCAAATAATGTAAAGTTTACTGCTTTATTAGGGGAGATCTTTGGCACAAATATCAATCATTTGAAATTTTAAGCAATATACCCTTAAATTATTTTTATTATGTTTTTGCAATTTAATTAAGTAACAGGGTGAGGGGGAGAATGTCATTAAAAATACTGGATTCATTCTGTGGCCTTATGAGATCAGTCAGAGGCTGAATTCGGCTTGCAGATCACAGAGGGCTTGTACTGTCTATGGAAAGAAAGGTGCCCTTTTGAAATGTGGTCCATTGGTATTAAGTAGGAACTCAGGTTGTCAGTATGTGGAGAATCTTGCCCTGAGCAGGAAGCCATACCTATTAAAGCCAAGCAGAACAGAAACAGTGCTGGTGGAGGACTAATTTAGGGCCAAGCAGTCTTCTACCCTCGTAGCTTCTGAGCACATCAGGGAATTAAAGCACAGATCAAACTCGTTATGTCTACCTGTCCACACCAAATCATTCTGAAAAGATTTAGGTGTGTCTTTTTACACTGTATTTTAAAAGGCAGGACAGTATTCATATATCTTACACAAATTTCAACCCAAATTATTCAAAATAAAGAAGTACATTTATCAGTGGAGGTCAGTTTCAGATAAGTGTTGTCAGTGTGTTGTGCCATAATTTTCTAGTGATGCAGGCTTTGAAGACATCTCTGTAACTGGTAGAACAGATACAGCTCTAATTCAAGGTCATATTGCAAAGCCCCTTCACAACTGTTCACTTTGACACACAATCTTTGTGCCTCTAGAATTTTTTTTTTCAAATCCTCACCCAAGGATATTTTTCCCCCTTGATTTTTTAAAGAGAGTGGAAGGGAGAAGGAGAGACAAAGAGAAACATCAATGTGAAAGACACATCGATTGGTTGCCTCCCACACACACACCGGGGATAAGGCCTGAAACTGAGGTAAGTGCTGTTGACTGGAATTGAACCCGTGACCCTTCAGTCCAAGGGCCAATGCTCTAACCACTGAGCAACCTGGCTAGGACTCTAGAATTTTAAGTTCTCTAAAAGCCATAATTGTAGGTGCCTCCAAATTAGAGCTTCCCAAGCTCTCAAAAAGGAATAGGAAGTACCATTCCTTTTCTGTCATTTTAGGTAAGAACACCCAATGGAAATTATATAAGGAAAGGCAAAAGTAAGTGTCATGTATAAAATAGTTTATTACCATAATAAATAAAATTAAACATTTTTTTACAAATATCATTTGTGCTTGTTTAAAAATGTTGAGAAGGGAATATCATCAATGAGGGACCCAAATGTTCCTCTTAACATTCCCAAGTTGCAGACATACAAGGGAGTTCCTGGCAGCATCCTCCACCTGCCACAAAAATAGTATCGGCTCATTTGCACTTGTGTTTATTCATGCTCATTTGGACAAAGTGACAGATGCCAAGGAAAAAGAAAACCCAATGAAGGATTTGGCAGGACTCAATGGATAGAGTGTTAATATAGGAGAAGCCCCAGGATGACAAACTGCCCATGAGTAGGTGTCCTTGCAGTGTTGGCAGAATGTCGGAAGGGGACAATCCAACTGATGCAGAAATACAGCGTCTGAATATTAAGAGAATACATTCATTTGGGGCGTTTGAATCTTAACACAAAGGTAGTTCATGTCCTGATACAAGATCCGTGAGCTTCTCATTGTACAACTAATGGATCCAGAAGTCAGAGAAAGAGACAATGGCTCTAGGAAGAGTTTGATGGCGGGCCAGGAGGGCCTCCACCGGTCCGGCACCTGCAGGTTTTTCAAGTTCAGTTCTAGAGGTTCCAGAAGGAGTCTGAGAAGCTCGCGTGAAGTTTCATGTGAAACTAAGCTTCAGGCAAATTCACATTGAACTTCGGGGAATGGAAATGAAAACTTCTCCACACGAACGTCTTGGTTTCTCAAGAAAATGGTGATTTCTCGGACGGCTGCCATTGGTGCTGAGAGGACACTGAAATCTCCTCCAGTTGGAGGGCACAAGAGCTGGTGAAGGTAATTTTCACTGAAGCGAGCGAGAAGACAGTACAATGATTTACACAGAGGAGAGGCTGTCCGGGGCCCAGTGGGCCTCCTGCTTAAGCAACGCTATAAGGGGGCGAGGGGGAGAAAGGGAAAGAATGCTGGCAGCTCCAGTAGAGTTGGAGTTCCATTCAAAGGTCTTAAGGCTAAATGTCTTTATTGCATTTCATCAAATGCACTTCAATTTGCATCTCCACCAGGGATCCCAAGATTTCCCAGCAGGTGCACAAGGGGAGGCAAGGTTCTTCTACACCTGGTATTCCTAAGGCAGTGGTTGGCAAACTCATTAGTCAACAGAGGCAAATAACAGTACCTACGATTAAAATTTCTTTTGAAAGCCAAATTTTTAAAACTTCTAACGCCACTTCCTAAATAGCCTTGCCCAGGCCGTGATATTTTGTGGAAGAGCTACACTCAAAGGGCCAAAGAGCCTCATGTGGCTTGAGAGCCGCAGTTTGCTGACCACTATCCTAAGGCATTCAGGTAGTCCCCACACAGATGTGGACAAATGGCTGGCAGTTGGCTTTGTCAACCTGAATAGAGAGGCAAGGTCAAAACTGCCAAAGATGAGGAGCTCTCAGGAATGGCCAGGGAACTGCCATTTAGGACTCGCCTGTAGTTTGCTACAGTTTGCTGTCCCGAATTGCAGTTCTTCTGTTACTACCAAATTGGTCTTTTTTTTTTTTGACAATTTTGAGCTTGCCTGTTTGTTTAGGTCACATTCCTTGTCAGAAGCGGGACCCAAAAGAAATGACCTGCAAAAGTCGTCTGAGCCCCTCTGTGCTCATAGCTTCTGTGAGTCTCCTCCACTTCCGGTTTGGGGAGTCCCCTCTGGGATTCTGAGCTCCCTCTCCCACTGTTATTCAGAACCTGTTTAAATGCTTCATTCTTTCCGTCTCAGCGGTCATTCTACTGGTTTGTTTTCTTGTTAGAAGCGCACTAGAATTTTGGTATAATTACTTTGGAATTTTGAGAGCAAAAATGAAAAATATCAATGGTCATGGGTTCAAAATAGATCTTACCAGAGTTCTCACCACCACCTCCTGAGAGTTTTGGTCTTGGAAGCAAAAGACTCAGAGGATAAATTGGTCACAGAAAGGCCAGACTGACATCAGGTTGCCTGCCAACAGCCAGGAAAATTTCTGTGAAAAGAGGGACACCTGGGCCTGAGTGGAACTAGGGCAAAAGTGGTTCTCTAGGAGAAAAACAAAACGTATCCGTGAAAGGCACACAGTCCTAGTAAAACAAAAGAACTCCCAGCCTGAAAGCACCCCCTTCAGACTAGGAATGTTTCTTTTGCTCTCAAGAATACCTCTGAGAAATGGGAGCCCAGGCATCTGAATGCCCTAAGGATGGCCCTCCTTCAGGGACCTCAGCTGGCTTTGTTAAAAGTTAGTTTTGATTCATGTGCATTTTTTTTTTTACTAAATGAAGCAACCTTACTGATTATTTAGCACTTCAGTGGTCATTATGCAGAACTCTCCATTAGAAGATCATGGCAATAGAACTAAAAGATCTGAATGGGTAAGTGACTTTAATTGGTACTTAGAGGTTTCTAAACAGATTCAGGCCTCTTTACAAATACCATTTCTAAGTTAACTTAAGCTACTAAATGACTAAAAGGAGATTTAAAAGCCTCTGAGGACCACCCCCCCCCCATTCTCCACCTGCTCTATATCTGCCTTTGCCCTCTTCTAACCCCTTCCTTTAGCAGAAGGCTCCTCTCCTCTGGTGCTAAAACCTTACCCACTAACTCTCATAAAACTCTCCCTTTATTCAGGCCTTCAGAGGGTCATGGCATGGTTTACAGGGGGAGGTTCAGTCAGTGGGATGTGAAGCTCACGGTCCTTGCTGGGAACCCAGAGCAGTGTTCAGGCAAGCACAGGTGATTAGCACAAAGCAGCCTCCGACCAAGTGCATGTCATAAAAATGAAGAGAAGGTTTGGCTCATTTCAGAAATGCTTCCCTCCCTCCCCTGAGAAAACAATTTCAGCAAAAGTCCCTAAAACTCTTAAATGGAGAACAAAAGCATAGACAGACACGTGGTGCCCTGTGACCTCAAGGTGAACAGGCCTGGCCTTTTAGTCAAGCCCAGTTTGAGTCCTAAAGGTCAATCCTAGAAGTGCATTCATGAAGCTTTATTTTCCCCCAAACAGTCTGGGCTTCAGAGCCCCAGGCATCAGCATCTTAGCCCTGAGACCCAGATGAGTAATTTCTGAATAGACACTGTGCCCCTCGTGTGGAGATGGGGTGGGCAGGTGCTTCTGAAGCTGGATGCTATGATCAGGGCCCATGCCTGCTTTAAATGCAGCAGTCTGAACCTTTGGAATTCCAGCAGGTGAGGAGCATGGTTTAAGGAAAGGCAAGCCAGAAGGTTTCTGGGGAAGCTGACATGGCATTCTATTTTACAGCCTTTGCCCCAAGGACTGGTGGGCAGCTTCTCAAGTTAAAGAAGCTGAGTGCCTGTGGCTTTACCCAGGATCACAAACCCTCATGACTTGGCCTGACTTCTCTTCTCTCTAGGCTTCTATCTAAGGCTCTGTCTAATAATTTCTCAGCCTCAGGAAGCCTGGGGCCACCCCTGTAAGCCTCGTGTGAGAGTGTGGGACCCCTGGGAAAGGTGTCTGGCCTTGACCTCCAGACTTGGCTCCCCAGGGCCATCTGTGCCAATCCTGGGACCCAGGTGGTCAGCCCCACTCTGCCCAGACAACTGAGGGCCAAATCCTGGTGGCACCACAGCCACTATCTCTGGTAGGGCAGGATCTGACCTTTCAGGATGTCCCCTCAGTCCCAGGGAAGCCAGCGCTGGGGTCCAGGTTCTCTGCAGCAAGGCGATGCTGGGCACAGGTGTAAGAGGGTTGCTGCAGTGTAGCAGGTGCAGAAGGCCAGAGCCCTGGAACCCATGCTGTCCCTCACAGGCCAGACCAGCTGCCTGCTCACCTCTCTCCCAGAGCTGAGTTCTTAGAGCTGAACTTCCAACCTTGCTTGTCAGTTTTTAAAGATCCTGGTTCCTCTCTGCAGGGCAAACCCCTGGGCGAGCCCACTTTGCTTTGGAGGGAACTCTTTCCTTTCCAGACACCGATGACAGCAGCCCAAGCACAGGAACGACCTGCCCCCAGGTCATAGGAAGCAATGGAGAGTCCTCGAGGACTGTGCCATAGGGTCTTGGATGGCCCACAGGCAGCCCCATGATCATCGTTCTGAGCTCGGACCTTCCCTACAGACCTTCTGGCTCCATGGCCACCTCTCCCCCTCACCTCAGAGAGATTTATGGAAAACCCACTGCGCCGGTCTCTTTTCCCAGCTCCAGGAGCAATGACCATCAGAGCCCTGCAGTCTTTTCAGAGTTCCTCTTGAAGCCCTGCTGACACTAGCAGGAGGTAAAGGAGTAGCTTTAAAATAAAGCCAAGCCTGGCTCCTACGTGTCCTATAATAACCCCATGCAGCGGACAAAACCCAGACTTCTGAAGGGCAATCCCAATGAGAATTACAATAGAAACAGCACTTGCTACAATCATTTTTCTGAGGTTATGTGTGTCTGCTTGGCTAATGAAGCAATTCTGGGCTCATCACCCTTCCTGCTGATGTCCCATACCCTGAGGAATGCCACAGGAGCACGTGGGGAGACGTGGAGAAGGACAAGAAGCGAAGGGGCCTGGTGATGAGGCCAGGGGCATAAAGCAAGGCCACGAGTCATCTGGGGCCTCCAGAGCGCCCCCACTCTGAACATCCTTAGGAGCCAGCTGAGGAGAATCCCTGGATCCCAAGGGCCCCTCTCCAGTCTTACGCTTGGTCCACCTCTTTGGAGAAAGGAACCTGAGGAGTCCTGGCTCTGGTCTATGGGATGCACCCACAGCACCTCAGCTGCTTTTTGGCCTTAACCTTTAGAGACAGAAAGTTGAAAGGTGCTCCCCTCCCTGTCCCTCAAACTCCCCTTGTCCCGAGAGCTCATTACAAACGACAACTGTAGGAAAATATACGGTGATGCCAGACACAGGCTGTACAAGGACAGGGAATGCTGGGAAATCCTGTGCCCACCACAGTCTTTGGAACTGGGAGAAGGAGCAGACCTCCGTGAGGGGTTCTCGCTGCTCCCCCCCACTGTCCAAATGGCTGCTGCTCTTTCCTGGTAGTTTTCATCTTTTACTAATATCACGGCAGTAAAAAATTAAAAATGAAGGAAAACACCCTTTAAACCGCATGCCCCCTCTTCCGAAATTGTGCAAAGACAGTTCCGATGCACACTGCCCTTCCCACGCCTTTGACTGAAGGAGAGCGTGCGCCTAAGCAACTGGTCCCACTTTGGTTTTCTGTCAGGAAGAGCCTGCTTCGAGAGTTGCTCATGAAGGTGTGCGTGGTGGGGGTGTTGCCTAGGGCAGGGGGGTCGGTTTTTGTCTCTGAACAGGCCTCTCAGCTAGTGCCGAAAATGTCTCCCCCCGATTCTGGGGAGTGGGGCCCGGATATTTCAAACAGCTCCTGGGGGGACTGGGAGGATCTTCTGGAAGCTAATATCCTGAGTATCTCGGCCAGCTGTGTCTCGATGTGGCTCATCTTGGTGTGCAAGGCCTTGATGTCCTCCTTCAGCTCCAGCTTGGCCTCCAGGATGCTGGCCTGCAGCGTCTGCTCGGGGATGGGGTAGAAGGAGTGCTTGACCTCGGCCAAGATGGGGCTGCGGTCCTGGGGGCTCCTGGCCTCGCCCACGTTGTCCAGGCGCAGGTCGCTCTTGGTGATGCCGCTGTCACATGAGTCCGTCTTCTTCAGCGTGGCCTCCCCGGCCACCTTGGTCCTCTCGGGGAGCGTCTCCATGGACTCGGCCTTGGACACTTTGTTCCAGTCCTCGCCCTTCCCGCAGGTATCTCGGAAGCGGGCCCAGCCCTTGCGCTTGGCACAGTCGCCGGCCTTGGCGCTCAGGCAATCGGACACCGGCGCGTGCAGCTTGGCGAGGTCTGGCACCCCCGCCCCTGCGGGGCAGGTTTGGAGGGACACAGGCGTGGCGGGGCTCTCGCGTACCGTGACCACGCTGGCCTTCACCAGGGTGTGGTTGGCCGAGGCATGCTCCACCAGGACACTGCCCTTCTCCACGTCCAGGTCATCCAGGTCCCGCCCCCCCCTCTCGGCTGCCAGCCTGGCCTCTTTCTGCTGCCGGAATCTCTGGAAGAGTCTCCGGACAGGATGATCCGGGGGCAGGATCAGGGGGGCCTCATTCTTCCTTTTCATGCGTTCTTCCTCTTCCCGCTTCACGTCGCTGATCTTCCGGAACACGATCTGGGGATAGACAAAATGACACATATTGTTGATGGGCCACAATGGTCTCTCTGCAGGTCACAGCTCTGGCTGCCAGCCTGCCCCCACGGGCAAGGCTCCCAGCCCCTCACATCCCTGCCAAGGCCTTCTGGGTTTTGGTCGGTGACTACCTTCACTTGCCTTTTTCTAAACTCTTGGCTTCCCAACAGTAAGAAATGGACTCTCATTGTGTCTTCTTCAAGAGCGGCTCTGTTTTTCATAAGCCGCAACTCCCAAACAAGATACCAGCTATTTGCATCTTTCTCCTATTACCTCTGAAAGCTCCCTAGGGGCCTAGCACAGTACTTTGCATATCACATCATATTTTTTATTTAAAATATACATATGCATGCATATACACACACACATACACACTGAGTGGCCAGATTATTATGATCTCTGAAAGCATAATAATCTGGCCACTCAGTGTATATCTTATATAATAAAAGGCTAATATGCAAATTGTCTCCTGGACCAGGAGTTGGACAGGCAGGCAGGCTGGCCAACCACCCATGTTTCCCACCCTGCCAGGCTGGCCAGACCCCACCCATGCATGAATTCATGCACCGGACCTCTAATATATATAGAGTCTCTCCCCCACTTTCTCTCTCCAGATTATTATGCATTCAGAGATGATAATCTGGCCACTGTGTGTGTGTGTGTATAAAATCTACCCTAAGAGAACAGAGACTCTCTCTTTTGTTCCATTTCCAGAACTTGGAAAACATCTGGTAACTAGGGGGCCCCTTGTAAATATTTGTGGAATGAATGAATAAATGAACAACAAATATGAGCTAATGAATCAACAGGAGAATGTCTTCTGCTTGGAAAGATGTAATCACATAGCTCATTAATGTTATAAAAGGAAGGGATTGTTTCAAACACACAGTCTTCTTACCCACTCTCAACATCAAAAGAGAGGTCAGCCTTGAGATGAGATGTTTTAAGGCTAACGCAGTGGTTCTCAACCTTCCTAAGGCCGTGATCCTTGCATACAGTTTCTCATGTGGTTGTGACCCCCAACCATGAAATTTTGCTACTGTTATGCATCGTGATGTAAATATCTGCATTTTCCAATGGTCTTAGGCAACCCCTGTGAAAGGGTCGTTCGACCCTCAAAGGGATCGCGACCCACAGGTTGAGAACCGCTGGGTTAAAGAAAAAGCACTTCTTGTAGAGCATCCCACAGGTAACAAAGCTTATTATGCGTCCACAGTGGACACGTAGCTCCTCCTTGAGGAGCTGGATGTGCTCCTCAGCCAAACATCCCACAGGTCATTCACCTGTGGCCGTGTCATCAGTGGGGGCAGCTCAGCACTCACCGGCTACAGTCTCGTATCTATGCTGACTCTCTGAAGTCTCTTGGCTTTTCCCAAAGTGTCGTTCTGGTGCTGCCCTCGCTCATCCTGGGCGCCCAAGGCAGCCCCACCTGAACATTACTGGCTCCTCCGATGCGCAGGTGAACCAGGAAAAAGCTGCCTCCAATTCCAGAAGGCCTTTGAGCCCCCTCTGGAAGTCGGAATAAAACCAGCAGCCCTGCGGACACAGTGCTGATGTGGTCCTACGGCTTTGCTTATCTGGGGTCTAGGTCTCTGCTTGCTAACTTCCACCACTGTTTTGGAGAAGTTGGTCATGGACTCCTTTCTCAGAGGCAGCCATGACCAGACATTTGGCTGAGTACTTTAGATCCAAGTGGGCAGGATTGGCTGCGAGACTCATGCCCATGAGTCTGTGCTGCCACAGCAGCTCTCTGAAATGCTCCCCAGCTCCCACAGCAGCAGCATGCCCTAGGAATGATGGGCAAGACCCCAAGCCCAGGATGCCCTCTGCTCTGAACAGGCTCTAGCTGGAGGCCTGGGAAAGTCTGTCTTGCTTTTCTAAGTATTCCGTGAAATTTTAACAGGTGCCATGAAGGTGGAAAGTTTGTAAATGAAATTAATTTGAGCCACATGTCAATGTTAAATTTGCTGATTTACTGTAGGACTTCTCAGAGCCTTGACATGCTAGTGAGCCTTACGAATGTCAAAGATGACAATATCCCATGCAGCATTTCTGAAATTCTTTCCTCCAGACCCTCTCTTTGGAAGGGTAGTGCAACCCCAGAACCCCTCTGGCAAACACTGAAACTACATCAATGTGAGGGGATGAGGTGCCCTCTGTATTAGTGCAGAGCCCTCAATGGATGGGAAGGCTGTTTCCATGTTTCAGCTAAATGGTGAAAGTTGGGGCCCGGATATTTCAAACAGCTCCAGTGGCCCCTTAACCACCCCTGGGAGACAGATCCCCTACTGTAGAGCCCCTGGAGTTTGGGGTTTGGAGTCTCTATTGCAGATTCACTGCCCCCTAGTGGATGGAAATGGATCAATTCAAACACTAAGACATGATTGATGAGGCTGTGGGATCAACTCTCCTGCCCCTCACTGGCTCTCTGTGCTCTGTCTGTACTGAATAATTTTAGGTCCTGAAATAACTCCCTAGAATATCATCTTCCACCCCATTCCTTCAACAGGACTCCTACGTAACCTTCAGGATTCAGTTTAGGAGTCATCTACTCCAACAAGCTTCCCTGCCTCTCCCCGACCCAATCAGAAGACCTCCCTGGTGGTACCAAACTTGGGGCAGCCACATGCACCTCCATCGCAGATTCTTGTTAAGAGGCAGCATTTTGCCTATTTGTCTTTTCCTTAAGCAGTAGCTCCCTGAAAGTGGGCACAATGCATTATCCTCCATTGCATTTGTGTGTGTGTGTGTGTGTGTGCGCGTGTGTGTTTCACCTTCAGTATCGGCCTGGTACATACCATGCTCACTCAGTGGGCAGTGAATCAATGAATGCATCAGGGAATAAATTATGGCCAACCCCCTGTTTGTGACGCCCATGCTAGGGTGAAAGAGGTGATGTGTATGCCCCAGCATGCACATGCGCGCGCACAAACAAACACACACACACACACACACACACACACACACACTTCTATTTCTGATGTTTGTGGTCTAGTAAAGAGAAAAAAGATTACAAGTCACTTTCTCAGTGCACAACACAGAAGCTCCTGAAGAGTAATGAATAAATAAAATCCGGAGGGACTGCCATTTTCCCTCATCTTTAAATCAGACTGACCTAATACTGATTTCATCATCCTTGCCTGACCAATTTTTATTTTTTCAGTCGCTTACATGAGCTCAGCAAGCTGCTGTTTAGAAGTAGCCCTGAGATGAAGGTTTTTAACAGGTGCCACAAAGGTGAGAAGTTTCAAAATGAAATTAATTTGAGCCACATGAAGGCCGGGCCCTGAGCAAGCGCCCTCACCCCCGCCCTCACCAGCTGGACAGCCTCGTCTCCAAACTCCCGTCAGAGCAGCGCCAGGTTTTCCTCTCGTTTTCCTGTTTAATGTATTGGGCTTTGTAAGATTTCAGTCTGGGAAAGGATTTGTTGGTCCAAAAACAAAAACAAAACCACTGGATGAGGTCACCTCTGAAGTCTCTTTGAGAATGCACAATTCGTGATAATAACACAGTACTTTTTATTGTGCTTTACAGCTTATCCCATATACCCAAGTGCATCATCTCATTCAAGCCTACATTCCAGGGAGGGGTGCAGGGGTCTCCTCCCACAGTTTGACTGTTGAGGACACTGGGGCTTAGCTGGCAGAGCGACCCGCTGAAGGTCACACCGCTGGGTAGAAACAGAACTCCAGGGTGTGGGTCAGGGCTCTTGCCTTGACATCACCTTCGTTCACATTGGCCATCTGTAGACGGGGGCCACCGCAACAGGGAGGTGCAGGGTCTCTCTGAGGCGGTTGTTACGGGGGGGCTTCCTGATCACTCCCGGGAAGGCCCAGCCTTGGAGACAGGCTGACACGGATCCCGGCACCAGTGATGGGCTAAGTCCGACCTTCCTGGCCAATCAGTGTCCTGCCACCCACAGCAGGGCCTGACGTGTTGGGCGTGTGAGGCCCACACAGAATGCTAAACAGCTCCTGACTTACTGGAATACGGGGAGACAGAGGATGCCTCGGGGCAGGGACGGCGGCTGTGCCTCCCTCATCCATCTCCGCCTTCGCTGAGGGCTCACCAAGCAGCAGCCCTGAGCCTGGGGGCCTTTAATAAGCGGTTGTTAAGCTGAAACGAATCAACACCCCACTCCTCAAGCTGCAGGGCCTTCTGAGAAACTATTTCAAGTTTACTAGAAAAAGTGTTTCCCCTCCTCTGGGTTGTATCCAAAGAGGACCTTGGCCCCTCTCGAGAACACCAAAATGAGGCCAAGGGGAACAGGTGTTTCGCGGGGCCATTGAGCACGAGGGACAGACAGCTGTGGGAGGGGTGGACTGCCAGAGTCCTGAAGGCACAGCGAATGGAGCCTGTTGCTTAAAGAGTAAAACTATATCTAATACCTACAATGTCAGTTCTCAGTGACATTAGGAGAATGAGCAAAGGCTAAGGTACGAGTCATAGAAAACCGTAGGTAAACTAGAAGGGACTTAGCTTGGTTGTTATTGGACTCAGACACACAACCCCAAGCTGAAACACACAAAGCAGGAGAGAGAACACAGGCTCGGAGTGGCCCCTGTGTGACCTTGGGCAAATCACGTTCCTCCTCAGCTGGACCAGATCAACAGGTCTCAAGGCCTGCGCTTCAGAACCACTTGGAGAGGCTGCTGTCTACAGAGCGGAGTGTTCCCTGGCAAGGTCAGAAACTGGCGTTGGTAACAAGCCCCAGGCGATTCTGATGCAGGCAGCCTGACCTGATCCGTGGACCAAGTTCTCAGAACCCTGGGTTGATGGTTGGCGTGAACCCGAACCTCTGCTGTCTGTGTATGCATGTGTGCTCACCTGTGAGTGGCCACACACTACCCGCCCCCTCCTCACCTCCTGACCTGGCTCAGCCCTCCTGGGCGGCTGTCTGGGATTGGGGGCAGGGGGGAGTGTGCAAGGGGGAAAAGGGTTTTGGGAATGCCAGCGGGATGACTCCAATGAGTCCCCGGTCCCTAAAGGGTGTCTGAAAGGGGACTGGCAAACTCTCGGCTTAAGTTCAAGGTTCTAGGGGCCCAGGATGGACTGGAGCTGGTAGGGTGGCATGGAGGCTCTAGGGCCCAGAGTGGGCGGGAGCTGGTGGAGTTGGCATGGAGTGACAGGCAGCAGGAGCACAAGCTCTGGAAATCTGACGGACTTGTTCCCCAAGCCTCCGTGTCTTGTCTCTAAAAGTAGATGCCACTCCTGACTTCATAAGGGGACCAGGGGATTAAACAGGATACCATCAGCAAGCCTTTAAGAAGAGTGCTTGACATTTAACAGTTGCTGAGTAAATGGAGTACATATCATTCTTCAAGGGGTGACTTTTGAGATGATTCTAGAAGGATGAGCTGGAATTAGGTAGAAAAGGGAAGGTGCTCATGCAGGGAACAGAACATGGAATGCCATCATGTGCCACCTGCCACAGAAAAGTGTCCTTGTGGTAGCGGTCCCAGTGGGGTGGAGGACACCGATGGGCCAGACACCACCGTTAAATGGGTGATGTGTGCTACCTCACACCCTCCTGACAGCAGCCCCCCAGGTGCACACAGTCACTGTCCTCATTTTTCAGATAGAGAAACCGAGGGGCTACGACTCTAACCCTGACCACCAGAGGCCCTATCCATGCCCAGAAGCCAAGCCATCCTGCTGGGGAAAATGCCTTGGTTTCAGGGACAAGGACCATTTCTCTCAGCATATGTTGATAACCTCTAGCCATGCCCCGCCACCCTCTCTGCTCGTTTCTCTCACTCCCTGTCCATCAGCAACTTCTCTAAAGAATCCAGGGCCAGAACATTGAAGGGAGAGAAGATCTAGCCCAGGGGAGAAGAGAGGCCAAGAAGCAGAGACCCCTGAGCACTTAAGGAGGAACCAGCTCATTAGGTACATTAGGCTGTGCGGCCCTCTAATTCCTAAGGATGGGGCATGGCTTCAGATGAGAGCCAGCCTTCACGGCCCAGGTGAGCTGCTGGCCTCTGGCATCTCATTAAGGTCATACTTGTCACTCTCCTCCTTGCTTTGTGTTCCCTCTGCGTAGCAGAGTGAATCACGAACACCAAAAGGCATGTCCAGTTGGAAACTCAAGTGTGACCTTATTTGGAATTAGGGTCTTTGCAGATGAAATTATTCTGCATTAGGGTGGGCCCTTCATCTAATGAGTATTCTTATAAGGGACAGAAAAGAACAGACAGGAAACACAGCAAAAGGCCACATGATGATGGCGGTGGCTTTCAGAATTATGCAGCTACAAAACCAAGAAATGCTGAGGATTGCAGGCAGCAGGAGAGAGGCATGGAGCAGATCTTCTCCCAGAGCCTCCAGAGGAACCAACCGTACAGACGCCTTGGTTTCAGACTTTTAGCCTCCAGGAGTGAGAGAGAGTAACTGTGGTGTTTAAGCCGCACAGCGTGCGGTAATTTGTTATGGCAGCTGCTAGCGACTAGACTGTTTCCTTTACTGCTGCTGCTGCTTCCCATCCACTAAACCCTCAGCCTGGCCCTTCCGACGCCCTGCCTTGCTGTGTCCACACAGGGTCCTGCTTCCATGCTCACCTGCTTCATGCAGCTGAGGTGCCAACAAGACCTGCTGCCATGCCCACCCTGCTGTGCGCTGGCACAGACCCTGAGGGCATCTGCAAGATTCCTACTTCCAGTCTTGCTGCAGAGACGCAATGAAATGACATTTGAGGGAAGCCCTCCCTCCCTTCACAGTCATAAATGGAGCTGCTCTTCCCGCTGGCCCCCGCAACATAACCCCAGACTTCCCACGCTGAGCGTGATTACACCCACTTCCACCGTCCGAACCAGCGCAGCGCCTCTCCCACCCAGGCCTTCCTCCGTTCGGCAGGAAAAGACGGGGCCAAATGTAGAGCTGCTGGCCCCCTTTCATCAGAGGGGCTCAGGGACTGAGACAGGCGCGCCAGTGTTCAGCCTCCCTCCTGGCTGCAGGAGCTCTACGGTGACTTCCGAAATCACGGCAATGCCGTGCATCTCGGAAGGTAAGCAAGTGGAAGGATCCGTGGCACGCAGGACGCAAACCCCCCAAATACTTCTCCACTGGGCACCCAGCTCATCCCCTCAGCCCCTTCATTCAGAATTCTGCTCCCCGTGCAGAGTTGGGCGTGTTCTCTCCACCCTGGGCATAGTCTTCTGAACTGCCCTTTGGCCTCCTGGCCCGAGATGGAGAAAAATGGAAAAGAGGGGGGAGTTGTGCTGGAGACAGCAGCGAAGGGAACCTGTGAGGGGAGGGAGAGCCAGGGCGGGCCCTGAAGGGTCAGCATCTCACGGCACCACCTTCCATCTGAGTCACTCTCCAGTGTTCCTTCTCATCTGAGCCTCCCGCCCAAAGAGCAGCCAGCACTAACCAACCACTTAACGAAGGATCAGGCATTGGGCTTAGCACGTTGTCCAATCAGTTACTCCTCACAACTGCCCCTTGCGGTGGACACAGAAGTCAACCCACTCAGGTAAGCCTGGTGTCCTCTGCATCTTTGCAGCTTTACTTCTTACCACTCAAGCAAGATCCATCCCGCACATCTTCTGGTTGGCTGTATTGTCTTAAATTTTTCTGGATTAAAGACTCTGCCATAAAGCATGTATTTGCATAATTATAATCCCACCCTTAAAAATAGTTCTCCACCAAAACAATTGAGAATTTGACAACCTCTGACATCACTGTCCTTGTCCTCCGAGATCGGTGCCACCCTGTCTGTGGCGGGTCGCTGGGCTGCTGTGGCACATCTCAGACGTCAGGTCACACCAACCCATGCGCAAAGCACCAGAGCAGATACCTCTTCCATCCCTGCAACTGTCTTGGAAAATGATGGCGATAACAATGTCACTGCTTGGATTATTCTAGGGGTTGCCTCTCCCCAGTATTAATTTCCGGTTGTCCTGTTAAAATCCACATTTCTCACAACTGGACGCTGAATCGGAGAGGCACCACATACACGAGTTCCAGTGGGAACTGGTTCATCGGAGTGCAGCCGCTCAGCTGCCGAGGGAGCTCGCTGGCCTGCACTCCCAGAAAAAGCGTCCCCATGACTCACATCTATACTGGACACATCCTCAGACCTGTCTGCACAGTGAGCCCCCCACACCCAGGAGGGGGCCAGATGAGGGACTGGGAGACTCGCAGTGCAAGGTCACATCTCGATGATGTACTAGGTCCCTGTGCCTTTTTGTGAGTTCTCAGCACAGCAACCCTGCCTGAAGTTTGGGCTCATTTGGAGAACTAGTGCTTCTTCCCTTGTCCTACAGGGGTGTTTCCGTCTTGGGGAAAGGATGGGGAGGAACTCGGAGCTGGGTTGGGAGGAAGCCTGCACCCCCCAGCAGGGCTGGCCGTGCAGAATTAAGGATGGAGGTGGCCAGTAGGAGGCTGGTCAGACAGGGCTCCGTGGAGGCCAAGGGCGCTTTCAGTGATAAGGGAGAGGGTCACTGGCTCCATGAGCTTTTCCTTTTGGGGCCTTCGTCTCCTTTCCCGGTAAACACAGGGTGCACAGGTGAGGGGGTGCACCACACTGCTAACATTCTCTGCCCGTGCTACGCTCCCTTAGAGTGGGGTGTCTGACCAGAAGCCTCTGCCGCTCTGGACCAGGGCAGAGGTCTTGCTGTCCGTGCTAAAGCCTGGGCGCCATACCCCACTCCGGAGTATGCCTGGTCCAACCCTGGCCACCGAACCTCGACACAGGAGGGGCTTCTTAGTGCGGTGTGAGCCCAGTGGGCATATGGCAGACTCAGTGGCCGTCTCTGCAGACAGCCAGAAGCAGAGAAAGCCGGAGTGTGGTCTGCCCTTCGCTTTACCACAGCTTCCTCTCTCGGCACTGGACCTGGAGGCCTGCCCATCACCGCCAGCTGAGTGAGGGGCCTGTCACCTCACCTCTCTGAGCCTCCCCCAGTCTCAGAAGGACTCGGCTTTTGGATGAATCATGGCCCAGCTGTGGCCTTGGAGGAAGCCAGTGTGATTCTCAGCTGCTGCCAGGCCAGGCCCAGTGCTAAGCATCTCCTTGCCTTGTCTCAACTCTCAAGCTCCAAGCCCACGAAGTGCTACCCTTCCTTCACACTAAGAGGCTCAGGGCTCTCCTGGCAGTTTATGTAACTAGTCTACAGAGCTGTGATCAGGGCCCAAGTCAGCTGACCCCCGAGATCTGCTCTCAGGGATGGAGGGCCTTGGGAAGTGCCCCAGGCAGGTCTCCAGGGCCCTGGGGAGAGCTGAGTACCTGGAAGCTGGTAGGACTTGCCTGGGAGACAACACGGAACCAGGAACAGGGGACTTTGCATGTGGCCTGGGCTATGCAATGAACACCTCTGAGGATGAATGGGATCATGAGAAACCACAGCCAATGCTAATCACCCTGACCCAGAACTGCCTCCTCCTGGGACTGGGGCTAAGGAGTCATTCCATCCTCAGGACTGTTCACCCACCTCAATGGCAGCCCCTAAGGTTCTTTTGCCAAATGCAGACATAGCACGTGCTTATTTCAATCCCAGATGACGCCTCATTCCTAGAGAGCAAGCACAGTAACTTGTCTCCCAAACTGCACGTGCCCACAATCCCATGCTGCTGCCACTCCCTGCCACAGCAGGAGGGGCGTGCCCTCCTCCTGGCCTGTGCTCTGCGCCAGCTCTTCTGAAAAGGGGTGTGGCCGAGAGGTCTGCCAGGGGCCATCTTTTCTAAGGCCCTTCGTCTAGCCCCCATCAGCCACACCCCCGTACAAGACAAGCCTGTTTCCAGTAGAGTAGCCCACATCAGAGCATCTGGGAAAGTGACGTTTTAATTTTCAGGAAGCAGCTGATGCAGAATGAGGGGACTGGTGGTGCATATCAAGTGGCTGCATCCCTTTTACCTCCTCTGTTCTGTTTTTTGTTTTGTTTGGTGGTGGTTTTTTTTCACACGCTATCCTCGCAAGCCCATGGCGCAGGGACTGAGGGATATACGGATGGCAGAAGTGGGTCCTGAACCCCGTACAAAATTCAGAAGGCCCATCTATTGGGCTGCAGGATCTAGCCAGCATTTTCCAACTTTTCTCTCTCAAAACTAGAAACAACCTTTGGGCTTTGAGTTGACCCGGAAGCTGAACAACTGGACCATTTGTCCTTCCTATCCCGCGCCCATACTCAGCCCGCTGACTCCACGCGGGGTGCTGCAGTGTTCTTGGCATGGGGGAGTCAGGCAGAGGCAGCATAAGCACTGCACGCCGGTCCCCCATCAGTTCTCAAGGCTGGTGTCTCACAGCGTAACCTGTGGGAAATCCCCAGGGAGCCTACCAACTGTCGGGCCCTAGAAAGACCACTGGAGATGCTGCATGTGAAATGCCTCATAGTACACCCTTAGTAAATGCTGCCCAGCAATATTGCTAAACCAGGTCTGATCCTATGTTTTTCCCTCTGGTGCTTCCATCAGAGACAAGATGAAATGCTGCCTTCCCAGCTCTCCCATGAGATCTGAGGGTAGAAACCACCCTCATATTTCTGTATCCCCTGCAGGGCCAGCCCAGTGCAGGGCACACGGCACTGCTCACAGCACCTGGCTTTGAAGTACAACGGCCCATTCCTGGACTAAACCTGTGACGCCAGGCTTGTGTCCTTAGTTTCTCATTTTGCTCTGGAGCCCCAGCCCCAAGGCAAGAGGGCATCCATAGACCAGCAGCTAGGTGAACGGGAAGAATCCAGGGGCCTGCATGCGGTCGGTGTTCAGACATGGTGCCACGGGACTGAAGGGCAGAGTGTACCCTGTCATCGGACAGCCCTTGGAGGGATGAGCCCCTCACTCTGGGATCGCCCATCACTCCCAGCTGTTAGCACCAGGAAGCAGCACCCAAGCAGGGCGAGTGCCCCGGGCCAGAGCAGACACCACAGTGCAGTCTCCTGGGTCAAGGGTGGGAAGCGTCCGGTGCCACCTGAGAACCTGTCTCCAGGGCAGGCGCCGTCCCATGCCCGCTGTGACGTCTAAAGGAAGGGAGGGCCGCGGCGCCGCACAATGCCTGAGGTCTCGGTTGGCGGACGCTTAACTTCCTGGCCTTTTCAGAGTTTAGGTTATCACCCTCATTTCTAGTAACAATCTCCCAGTCTCAAAGGTTAGGGGTCCCGGTGGCCAGTGGTTCCTCTGATAACAAAGGCAGAGGAGCCCAGAGAGGAATGCTGGAATCGGGGACCTCAAGAGGCACTTGGTCCAGTCCATGCGAGCGGCCATTACCCCTGGCAGAGCAATGTGACTACTGACATCCGTTCCCTGCGTGTGGTTGCTGCAAGCTGGCACACGCACGGTCGCCTCTGGGGCCAAAGTGGCCCTGCAGCACACGCGGGGCTTGTGTTATTTTGTGCAGATGGAGACAATCTGGGAGAGCAAGGCCTGGCTCTTCCAACCCTCGCTGCTGCTCTTTACTGAAGGTCCTTTCTGTATTAATGTTCCGATAGTCAGTTTTATATTGGTCAGTGGTCAGTTTTATGAAGCAGACAAAACACACACAGCTCCACTTGCTCTTAACAGACATGGAGAGTGGCTGGTCAGTGCCCTTTCCTCCCGTCCATCCCTTGCAAAGTCACGGACAGCCAAGGACTCATCCAGCAGCCTCCTCTTTGCCGGACTGCAAACTCAAGTTCTCCTTCCCACCCGTCATTGTCAGCGTCAGCAATCAGCGGGGTTCTGCGGGGCTGAAAGCAGGTTGGGAGGGGCTTGGTCTTGGTCAGAGTTGCCTGGGCAGGAGTGAGGGGGTTCAGACGGCAGACCAATGGGGCAGCGCGCATGCCGGATGATGGGCATTTATCTCATCTGCATTGAGAATGTTGGAGAAAGCCACAGACTGCATCATCCCCACTCCCTACCTACCCTCCCCAACCCCTCTGCCAGGCCAGGTAGGGGGGATTTTAGAGGGCATCTGCTGAGAAGCACCGGAATTAGCCAAGACCTGCAGCCTCGCCAGGCAAGAGGGAGGGTCAGCTCAGGTTCTCAGTGCAACGCCCCTCCTGAGCCTTCCCGCCTGACCCTCCAGCTTCCCGTCCTCTCCAGCCCCAGGAGCTGACAGAGAAGAATCACGGGCTCCTCAAGCCTCTTCCCCGGGGCCTCGCCTTCACCTTTAGAAATGCATGAAGGTCTTGGGCCAGACAGACACAGTGAGCTTCCTGAGGTGTGTGATTTGGGGCTAATCAAACGGCAGCTGTCAGAGTGACAGTGACAGTTGAGGGGCAGGTGGCAGCTGGAGAGCCGAGTTACAGTCCAACTTCAGCCAGAGGTGTTCCTGGGACCCTCACCCTGACACAGACCCCATGTGACTGCAGTTCCCCGAAAAAATACAGCCGAGACCATGATGTGAACGCTCTGAAGAGATCATAGGAAAGGGCTCCGAAGACAGAGCTCAGCTCTCACCCCTGAGGCCTCCTGGTCTCCTGTCCTTGGCCATCCTCTCCCTGGGGGACCCTTGCCTATATTACTGAATCAGGGGCGCCCTCCCCGCCCGCTCTCACCCCCTTAGGATCAGCTCTCCCTCTTTCCTGCTGTCCTCCCTTCAGGCTATCCGGCTCCTCTCCCCTATGTCTGGGCCTCCCGATTTCAATTGCAGCCTGTCCTACGCCACGCGCCCTGAATAATGCTCCCGCAACCGTAATTGGCAGTAACAACACCCAACACTAAGAGCTGGGTAGTGTGCCATCTCCTCTGCATGTTGTATTTTATTCGATCCTTATAATAAGCTCACAGTAGGTACTGTCACTAGCCCCATCTGACAGATGAAGAAACTGAGACTTGGAAGGTTAAGCGATGTAACCGAGATTCCGGTCTACAGCGTTAGACCCCTGGGCCTGTCTTTTGCCAATCAATTCAATCCTCCTCGTCATTATTTTCATTCATCTTGAAATCGCCCCTTTCACCAAGCCCTCCAGACTCATTCAGCCTTCCCTGCCACTAGTTGCCCAGTTTGGATCTTTAGAGCGGGGACTGTCGGGGGTATTCCCAGAGGTCACACTGGCACCGCTCCCATCCCCGAGTGCGGACTTGTTCAGGGAATGCAAACACCTGTTTCTGCAGCAGTGCGTGCAGAGTGGGGAGTAAAACAGGCCCCAAGATAAGCAAAGCATGTGGACATCAAGGAAAAAATGACCTTGGGTTTCGCCCTTACCTGAGGTTATGGAGCCATGGCTGGTGACGGAATGTGGGTGTCAGAAACCTAACGATTTAGCCACACACAGCGGGCGGAAAGGCCCTCACGTAGCACTTTGTTCTACATCCATCACAGAGGAGGAAACTGAGGCCCAGGAGGGGCAGGGACGTCCTTCAGGCCTCACCGCCAGGAAATGGCAACCTGAACTGGGGGTCCCCCACCCCTGCTCTTCCAGGTCCCAGATCACACTTCTCCTCAAGGGGCTGGAAGGGGGAAATGCATAACTAGCTAAGCTGAGTGGCTCATCCCTCCCCTTCCCACACCTGACCCTCATTTCCCAGATGGGGAAACTGAGGCTCAGGCCACGTCAGTGCCAAGTAAGGGAGCTGCCGTCCTGGGAGGTCCCTGGTCTTGGAGGCATGCCCCGGGCCAGAGCAGACACCACGGTGCAATCTCCTGGGTCCAGGGTGGGAGTGTCTGTTTCCTACGCTCTCGCCTCACATTTGACAAACATCTGCGGCACCCACATTGTGGCAGGCACCGTGCAGAAGTCAGGGCGCGAGGGAGAGAGCACAGGCCCCGCCCCAGAATTCGCTGCCCAGGAAAGCAGCAGCTGCGGGAGGGTGGCCTGAGTGCTGGGACAGGTCGGAAGGCACCCAGGTCCGCTCTCCATGTATTCAGTTTTTAAGAGCCCTCGCCCGAGGATTCCCACCCCCGCCCCAATCGATTTCTAGAGAGAGTGGAAGGGACGGGGAGAGACAGAGGGACAGAGACTGGTTGCCTGTCACATGCACCCTAGCCAGGCCCAGGGACCGAGCCTGCCACCGAGGTATGTGCCCTCAACCAGAATCAAACCCGAAACCCTTCAGTCCACCAGCTGACGCTCTAACCACTGATCATCTGGCCAGGGCTCTCCATGTAATCTTGTGCTTGACCAACATCCGAGAGGGGTCTGGGAGGTGTGGGCGAGGGTTGCCCTGCCCCAGAGAGGTGCCAGGTAATCAGTGCTGGGCAGGCGCCCCCCGCTCTGCAGGGAGGCTCAGGCCCAAGCTTCAAGCACCGGGCAGCGCAGACCTCGTTACAGGGGTCGGCCTGTGAGGAGGCCGGTGGGCATTTAACTGGCTGGACCCAGGCTCTGCTCCCAGAGGCCTGTTTCCACCAGGATCTGCTCAGGGACAGGCGCAGCGCCAGCGATCACCGGCAGCGAAGGCCCGCCGCTCTGCTGTTTTTTTATGGTCAATAAGGTAGTTGCTTGGCCACGTTGTTGGCAACGGAGCTGAGGTGTGAGTGTTCAGCCAGGAGGCCCGCAGGCCGCGCGGGAGGAAAATGGATGTTCTTGCCTACGATGCTGCTTAATGCCCCGGCCCAGGGGCAGGCCACGGGCTCCAGATGTGGCCCGTCTGCGGGAGCATCTTCTAAAAGCCTCTCTGTGCTAATAACGATGAAACTCCCACAGCCAGGCCATTCCCTCCACTCCGGAGCCTATAAAACGCCCGTTAGCGCATCTGGTCTGAGGGACAGAACAAATAAAAGGGCTTTGCTGTGCTCCCGAGATGTTAAATGAATCTATTCACACAAACAGGTTCACAGCTCCCACTGCAGGGTGCTCCAGCTACGATACAGGTGTGTGACTCAGGTGCATGTCCCGGCCACACGATGATGCAAATCCCGGACCCCGACAGCTTGTAGCACAGACACAAATGCAGCTGTGTGTGTGACAGCCCCTCACTGCCTGGCTCTCCAGGCAGAGGACTGCATGTGCCTCATGTCCGCCCTCCACCCCCAACCCAGAGCCCATATGCTGCCTTCACCGGTCTGCTCTCCCTTCCCGGGTGCCCACTCCACTATTCAAATCCTCCCTTTTCAGCAAAGGCCTGAGGAATGCCACCTCTTCCAGGAAGCCCTCCTTGAGCCTCCCAGCTACCCAACCCTTTTCTGGACATAGCAGGATCTCCATTCTGCTCTAATAACAACACTTTCTGCCACAAATTAGTCTTTTATGTGAATATCTGAGCTCCCGCGCTAATTCATCGGCCCCCAGAATGGGAATCCGGTCTAGGTTCAGTTTAGCATCCCCAACAGGGCTAGACACAGTGTCTTATTCGAAAACAGAGCAGTTGTGGATGCATCTAGTTAGGATGAGGCTCTAATCCAATGTGATAAAAAGGGGGAAAGGGCACAAGTACGCACGCAGGAACAAAGCCATGTGAAGATGAAGGCAGAGATCAGGGGTATGCCTGGAGCCAAAGACACCGAGGAGTCGCACAAACCACCAGCACCTGGGGAGGGGCTGGGACAAAGCCTCCCCTGCCCCCAACAGTCCTTAGAAGGGCCCCACCATGCTGACACTCTGGCCTTGGACATCTAGCCTCCGGGACTGAGACAATAGGTTTCTATTATTTCAGCAACTCTGTGGTACTTGGTTAGGGCAGCCCTAGCAAATTAATACAGTGGTACCTTGAGATACGAGTGCCCTAACATATGAGATTTTTGAGATACGAGCCGTCAAGCGAGCGATTTTTGCTTTGAAATACGAGCAACAGTTGAGATAGGAGTAACCTCAAGGATCAGCCAGCTGCACACGACCCACCAGTTTACTGCGACTCGAGTGTCTCATAGTTTCCCATGCCTCAAGGTTATGGAACGAATTAAACTCGTATCTCGAGGTACCACTGTACAGAGATTTGAAACGGACCATTTGGTGGTGTAATGGTGACATTGTGAAGCTATTGGTTTAAAAAACATGTCTACAGAAAGCCAGAAGTGGATGGATGGGTATGTGGATGGATGGAGGACGGCGAAATCCAACTGCTGTGTAGATGCTGTGATTGGCTCTCCCCCAGCCCAGGGTGGGCTGAAGGGAAACAGCCTGAGTGGCTGAGTGTTGAGGAAACATCTGTCAAGGAGACAGTGGCATCTACATGCATGACTGTCAGTCCTGAGCACTCTGAGGCACAGGTGTTCTTACCCCTGGTACAGATTTGAAGCTGAAGCTCAGAGAGGGTAAGTCATTTGCCTGACCCCATAGGGCTAGCAAGAGGCAGGGCTCGGATTCACACTCAAGTGTCCTGTCCGCAAACATGGGCTCTTGTCCCTCCTGCTGCTTTGCACGACTCGGCCCTCCTGGGTCTCACATTCAAAAGGAGAGCTCAACAGACCCCATGATCCAGACCAACTTAGAAAGGTAAGTGTTGTGTCTTCACTTCCTGTAATACAGGCCGCCCATCCTCACTCCTTGCAGGGGCCATCAGGGGTCCTCATTAGGCCCCTGCCCTCTGCTCTCTGATGCCAACCTTCCCTTCCAAGTGCTGTCTCTCGGCACCGCTTCAGGCTACTCCTCTGGCTCTCCCAGTTCTGCTCTCCAGCAGGGTCCAGCCCAGTCTGCCTCTCTGGCCCCAGAGTCTCTCTTTATTTTGGCTGCTCAGTTCCCGGTCCCTGGAACTCACCCCTGGTCCACTCCTAGCCAAGCCACCTCTCCCAGGCTAGCCCCGGCCCCTCTGGGGTGAGGGAGAGGCGGCCAGATTCTGTGGCTGATACAAATGCTAACATACCTGGAAGTCAGAAATCTCACTGGGCAACCATTGCAGATGTAAATCTTAGTCATGGGAAGCTCAGGGTGAGGGCTAGTGGAGGTCAGCTCTTCAAGGCCAAGGCCTGGTTCCCCTTTTTCTCCCCAAATCGCACCCCTATTCCCAGGCTTTGGCCTGTGAGAGGCACTGGAGCTGCAGCCCTGGGACTGGGGAACCTGGCTCATACCTCACGTGGCCTGGTATGTGCTGTTCTTCCTAGATATTCCCAACCATGCCCCCCTCTCTGGAGCCAGACTCTCTGGGGCCTCTGAGATGCCGTACATGCTGTTCCTTCAATTTGAATTATCCCTCCTCCTCCTCTTTGCCTGGCCAGTTGCTACTCTTCCTCAGGTCCTAGCTCAGATGTCACCTTGACCTCCTTAAGCTCATTGACTTGTCCAAGGTCCTTGCTAGCCTGCCATCTGGATGGGCAGGGACTCGGCCTGCCTTGCCAACACTCTGTCCCCAGGGTCTGCACCAGTGGGGGCAGGACAGAGAGCTGGCGAAGGCCACAGGGGAGTCTGACTCTCAGAGGCTGGTTCAGTTCCTCCGGAGGAAGCCTCAGCACCAGCCTGGAGGTGTCCTCTCCCCTGGGCAGCCTCAGTCCCACGTTCATTGCTGTTCACCGGAGCAGAAGGGCAGCTGATCGGAGCCACCTTGGCCTCAACTGGGTTCACAGTCCATGGTGGCCCCTCCTGACAGCAAGTCAAGAGCTCCACGCTCAGCCCACGGACACCGTGAGGTCCAGCAAGGAGCAAGGCGAGGAGGAAGGGGCCACAAGAAAAGATGGCCCGTCACTCAAACCAGCCAGCGGGAGTCGCCAGGGTCCAGGAAAGGAACGTGGCCCTGCTATCTCAGCTGTGAACAAGACCCGTCTGTCTTAAAACGACAGCTGACAAGTAAAAAACGCGCTTCCATGAGCTGGAGCCTAAAGCCAAGGCAAGGGGTTCCCACTGAATGGACACCTTCCGGGGCCGCTTCCCAACACCTCCTGACACTGAACGCAGAAGTCTGACTCCGGGCTGGGACAGAGGGGAGCGGGGGGGAGCACAGGGCTGCCTAGGACTCACAGCAGGAGGGCAAGGAGGGAGGGGGACAAAGAGGGGGAGAGAGAAGAGGGACCAAAGGGGAGGGGGACCAAGAGAGAGGGAGAGAGGGACAAAGAGAGAGGAAGGGGGGGAGGAGGACAAAAAGAGAGGGAGGGAGGGAAAAGAGAGAGAGAGGATGAATAAATCTTCCCGCTGCTTCCCGGTCTATTTGGCCCGAGTACATCCTCTGCGGTTTGGTGGGCAGAGCTTCTGATGCTAGACCTACTTCTTAGGACTTTTCTCCTTGGTCAGCTTGGCTGTCCATTCCCCCAAATCAGATAAGGAAGCAGGAGGCGACGCCCACATGGGCTGCCTCCCTGTGGCATTTGTTCCCAAGGTATGTGGCCCTCATGTTCCTGTACGAGGGCCACAGGCCTTGGGAACGAGTATGAGAGTGCCGTCCATGTGCACAGGAACCCGGGCCTGCGCATGCGCCCCGGAGTAGCGCCAAGGCCCCACAGCAGAGCGGGGAGCCTCCCTCCGCCTGGCTCCCTGGCTCCCCCTCTCTCTCCATCAGGACTGTGGTGCAGGCAGTATTCCTTTAACTTGGCTTTGTTCCTATGTTTGCCAATTTATTTTATTCGCCTTCAACTTCTTTCTCCACTCTGGTTCAAAAAACAGATGCAGAGGTACTTATTCAGATGCATAAAGCACAACCAGGTAAGTGATAAAATTAGCAAGAACACGAGGACAGAAGGGAAAGAAAGGCAGTAAGTGAGGCACAGCCAGAGCCAACCACAAGGTTCTGACAGATGCCACCGATCTAGGTCTGAGTCTCCTAGAGGTCAAAGCAGAGGGCGCAGTGCGACTGGCTCACCAAGATCACTGGGTGCCCCACCGTGCGTGCAGGACTGAGATGCAGCTCTGCTCTGGCTCTGGGGAATGTGGCCTGTTCTCTTTTCTTCCATAAATATTAAATGAGCATCTTTCATTGCCAGGCCCATAGGCTCTGGGGCAAAATACCTATCAAGATGCAATCCCTTCCTTCCCTTGCTCTCCAGAAGGAAACAGACTTGCCACCCTTATTGTGCTTGGTGTTGGTGGTGAGTTTTTGCCCAGAGGTGTGAGGGCTAGGGAAGTGGTTGTGGGGAAGAACAGACCTTCTGTCTTAGTCTTTCTCTTGGCTCACAATGCCCGACCCTTTATTCTCAGTTCAAAGAAGCCTTCATCCTTCACAGTCTCAAAGACCACCGCCTCCAGGAAGCCTTCCTGTATATTTCCAGGCTGAATTAACTGTTCCCACAGCACATGACGAGTGTTTTAACTCAGCATCTATTTCACTGTGTGTGGTTTTTCTTTTTTCTGCCTTTCCCTTTGGCCTTGTTCGGGTCTGTATTTTCTGGACACAGCTCAGGGTCAGCGCATAAGCAATGAGCAGTATGCACCCGCTTGTGCTATAATAAGGGTTTTCATGAAGTGGGAAATTCAGAGGTCACATACACAGAAGTAAATTTCCCTCAGGACCAGGGTGGCTCTGAGTGGGCCTAGCAGGAATTCAGCACCAACACATTGGACCTGTGTCCTGGAGCTTCAAGGTTCCCACACTCAGAGCGGGTGGCTTCTCATGGTTGTCCTAAACATTGATATTTCCTCCAACCTACAGACCGACATGCTGCCTGCATCTGTGAGAAGCAGGAGGAAGAGAGGCCTTGTCTGGCGGGGGTGCGGTGGGGAGGCACGGAGGTCACACAAGAGTTCCGCTGCAGAGCTGCATGTGGCCTGCCACGAACCGTCTCCGTGTAACGGCCAGTGGCTGTGTGCGCTTGGGGACAGCGCTTCCCCCTCTGGACCTCAGTAAGAGGAGACTAAAACCTATCTCGCACCAGCAGTAAAGTGACATAGGTGTTACGAGGAAGTAAAGATTTTTAAGGAAACCTGGTTCGGGTTTGTGCTCATGAAATCCCTTCCTGTTTCATTTTTTGCCTTTGCCTCGCATTGGGGATCCCTCTGCTGCTTGCTCACCATGTGGCTGAAAGCAAATTGCTGACCCCAAGAGTCAGTGTTCTTGTCAGTGAAATGGGCCATTAAAGACTAAGTGCAATAACACATTTAATGAGCTTTTCATAGCCACACGAAAGGTGGGAATGAACATGTCTATTACAGAGATCAATACACACATGCAGAGTAACACATGAATTAGGGTCTCAGTTTGTTCATTCATTCATTCATTCATTCGAACATGTAGCTGGTAGCTTCTGGGCCCTAGGCATTGTGCTATGTGCGGATGACCCAGAGGACCGTGACACTGTCCCTGCTCTCAAAAAGAAGGTAGGAAAAGCGTCAGGGTTAGTAAAAGCAATAAGATTAGTAAGGTGAGCCAGAACTTCTGGAGAGAGGAAAGAACACAAAGATGTGTGGGAAATAACGGGTAAGATGGGGAGGGGAGGGGGGAGGGGGAGAAAGAACAGAGGAATTCCTTGCATTCCTTTGACTCCCTTGCCCTGCCTCCAAGAAATGAGGCGATGTAAGGCTTAACTAAGGAGTGTTTACAAACAGAATTTCATGAAGGCTGACACTGCACCAGCTTGTCCAAACCATGAAACCTTCACCTTATGGCAATGACATCGAAGTGAGAACAGCCACATGCAATCAAACAGTAAGCAAGGCGGAGTCTGTCAAGGTCAGGTTAGCCTGGGAACAGTCTGGAGAAGAATGTGGAAGGAACTGTGCCAAAGATAAAAAGGCTGAAGTCCTAAGGGATAGAATTTTAATAAATCTAAATGGGCTGACTTGAACCTGCTTGCTCCAAAGAACTGGAAACAATAAAGATCTATTGTTTTTCCTCCCAAGCCCTGGCCAACAGAGGTGTGTGTGATAAATCATAGTGTCATCTCCGCATTGTCTCACCTGTTCTCTCGGCCAAATCCCTGCCTAGAGGGACCCAGACCCAGGAGAAGGCAGCAGACCTCTCTCTCCGCCGGGGATGGGGGTAATTCTAGCAGACTATGAAGAATATTCTCCCTGCTCCTCACTGCGGTGCTCAGGGGGCAGTGGGAAGAGAACAGAGCCAACAAAAACTGCATGTCACCATATGAGGGCAACTAACCTCTGACACTGATACCATCTCTTCCTTCTGCAGCTCCTTCCTTTCAGCCTTTTTATCTTTGCAGCCTATACATGCCACTTCCACTGCAGCACTGGCGCTAGGGGGACCCTAAGAGACCCAAGTTCAACCTCCTCACTTTATTGCTGGTGACCAGTGACCCTGAGCGCAGTGCCGTGCACAGAAGCCCTGAGCAACCGGGAGCCAATGGGGAGACCGGGCTGGGCCTCCTGCTTCAGTTTGGAGGTCTCGCCACCGTTACCTGGTGGCCTCTCCATCTGATGCTGAATGTGCACACACAGTGGGTGCTTGATGCTCGGTGATGCACGGCAGCTAAATGCAACCTGCACGACCCAGCCCTGCTGCCCTGGCTCCCAGCCACCCCCGCCTGGTCCTCAGAGTGGTTTTTAATTCTAATGAAAATTCCTGAATGCAAGCGCTCTGCCTCACCACCGCTGCCACCAGCTGTATAAGCACTCGGTGGTTTGGGCGAATAAAATGTTTAGATCTTTATCAAGTGCATATTCTCTGGAGGTATTTTTGTGTTGTTTTTAGATAATGAGATCCCTGATAGGAGTCCGGGACTTAACAAAGGACTGCGCAGGAGCGGGTGGCTGGAATAAAATTGGGAGCTGCTCTCGTGGAGGGACTTAATTGCTCCCAGGCAACAAGACACAGGGAGGGCTCTGTCTCGGCCGCTCGCTGCTTTTGTGAGACGCGTCAGAAGCCAATTACTAGGTCTGAGCTCTCCTTTTCCCTCTGGCTCCGGTGTTTTCATCCTTGTTTCTGAACGGCTTCACAGTCTGCCCGAGACGTGCCCCTCTCCCACATATCCTCGCACTTCCCTCCACGCCCATCAGCCCATCGCTAAGCACGAAGCAAGTTCTAGTGAGTTCCAGCTCCAAACTCTGTAAGGAGGCCAAGGCCCTGAGCTAGGGACCCTGAACTTCACAAAGAATACCGAGGAAGACCTGCTCTCAGGCCAACGATCGCACTTGAAGCCCATGCAATCTCCTCCCCGACCGACATGAGCCGGGATGAAAATGGACGCCGTGCAGCTTCCCAGGGCTGGAGTGGCACTGGGCGAGGGTGGGAGCCGCTTGGAAAAGATGAAGGTCTCGACAGAAGGAAGGCCAAGAGACACATGAAAACATGCTCAAAGTCACTAATCATCCAAAAGATGCAAATCAAAACGACAATGCGGTACCACCTCACACCTATCAGAATGGCTATCATCAACAAATCAACAAACGATAAGTGCCGGCGAGGATGCCGAGAGAAAGGAACCCTCGTGCACTGCTGGTGGGAATGCAGACTGGTGCAGCCACTGTGGAGAACAGTATGGAGTTTCCTCAAAAAACTAAAAATGAGACTCCCATTTGACCCAGTAATCCCACTCCTAGGAATATATCCCAAGAAACTAGAAACACCAGTCAGAAAGGACATATGCACCCCTATATTCATAGGGGAACAATTCACCATAGCTAAGATTTGGAAACAGCCTAAGTGCCCATCAGCAGATGAGTGGATTAAAAAACTTGGTAAGCTACACAATGGAATTATATGCTGCCATTAAAAAAAGAAGGAATTCTTACCATTTACAACAGCATGGATGGACCTGGAGAGCATTATGCTAAGTGAAATAAGCCAGTCAGAGAAAGATAAATACCACATGATCTCACTCATTTGTGGAACCTAATAAACAATGTAAACTGATGAACAAAAACATATCTAGAGACAGAGAAACATCTATCAGACCGTCAAACCTCAGAGGGGAGGTAGGGGAGGGTGGGGGTAAAGGGGAGAGATCAACCAAAGTACTTTTATGCATGCATATAAGCCCAACCAATGGACAGACACCAGGGGAGGGTATGAGTAGGGGGTGTGGGGGGGGCAATGGGAGGATAAGGACACATGTAATACCTTAATAAATAAATTTAAAAATTAAAAAAAAAAGATGCAGGTTTCTAGCTAGACAGGACTCATGATTCATCCCTAAGAGATTTCCTGGGCTCCAAGGGCTCTTTGGCTTTAGTGTTTGTTGTCACGTGTGCTTATTCATAGTCCATATTTATTCATAGCTTATTCGAAGAGTGAGACCTTACCTGCATTGGCCGGCCCTCACAGATGGCTGGGACTGTCTTGTAAACTGCTCTGTCCTTGGTGCTGAGAACAATGCCTCGCACATAGCAGAGCCCACCGAATAGCCGGGAGCCAAGGGCAGCCAGAGCTTCTCGAGAAGGATCCTGGTGGCATTGATGGCACCCATGAATTCTGCCCTCTCTCCGAGTGCCTTTGCCAGACAGTCATCACCTTTATCTCTGGGAATTAGAAAAGCTAATTTACACGTCTCCTCCCTCAGCCACTGAGCTCCTTGGGGTCTGAGTCACCTTCCACCCCTTGGCACGCACAGCATATAGACAAGTTGATGGAATGAATGACCGTCCTCTGCGAGTTTCTGAGATACCCAGAATCAGATCCAGTAAATCTAAAAATGTCTCAAGCCTAAGGGATGGAAAAAGAGAAATTCAATTTACATAACGAGCAGAGGACAGCCTCCGAGAAATTTCAAGTTTGTTTCCATCCCATTTGTGTAGGGGGTCGAGGCACTCCCGGAAAAACCCGCACTTGCCTTGCTGGGCGAATGTGCTTCCTGTTCCCAAAGGCCTCAGAGAGACAGCTTAACCTGATAAAGCCACACCCGCTATGGAGATGTAAACAGACTTCTGAAGGGCACAACACTGTAATGGGAAAATTCATCAGTAAAGATGTTTGAGCAAAGTACTTAAATAAGCCGGGCAAGTCACATGGAAAACCCACACAGGAAACATGCCTGGCCCCACCTGTATTGGGAGTCTGAAACAATCTCTCAAGCCCTATTCTTTCCTAGGGATGGGGAGGGGAGAGATGTCTTACATTTTTAAACTTAAAATTTAAAAACTATTTTATACAGAGTAAAGCTGGGCCTCTCTCATTCTTTTTATTCCTAAAAAATAAATTTTTATTGATTTCAGAGAAGAAGGAAGAGGGAGAGAGAAAGAGAGTAACATCAATGATGAGAGAGAATCATGGATCAGCTGGCTCCTGCATGCCTACCACTGGCAATCGAGCCCACAACCTGTGTATGTGCCCTGATGGGAGTCAAACTATGACCCCCTGGTTCATAGGGGAGGCTCAACCATTGAGCCACACCGGCAGGGCCTCTCTCATGCTTTAGCCATCAGAAACATGTTCTCATGTTAGGAAGGTCTTAATGATCATGGTTCATCACTGTTGTCGATGTTGATCATCTCTGTCCCAGGACTGAATATAAGCCCGAGGGCAAGAAAGCCTCCCTCATAGGTCCAACCACTTCGTAGAGGTAGAGAAGAGAAAGCGGGGAAGGGTCTACTCTAGTACCCAGGGATCTCTCCCAGGGAAGAATCTGAGAAGAAACTCATTCCTAAGGTGCCTTTTCTTAAAGCTGACTGCCGACTCCATGACCTCATCCAGACACACAAAGGCCTGGGGACTCTCGTCCAGTGTGCTGAGCAACAAGGGAAAAAATAAAAGCAAAGTGCTTTTGTTCTCTTGGTTCCTCGGACTTGAAGTCCTTATTTCCTTAAGATTAAAGAGAACAAACAAAACAGGAAATCAATGATTTTAGAACAAAGAAGACAAGCTGACCACGAGGGTGAAAGTCTAGCCCTCAGAAGGTTAGCCCAGGGGCACTGTGGGCCCAGGCACGGCTGGCTGGCGGCAGGGACGTCCCCGCGTGGAAGGAAGGTCTGTGGTGTCTCCTGCAGTGAGCTCAGTGCTCTCACCACGGAGCAGACACAGACCTCACTCGGCCATCCTCAGCCTCTCACGTGGCTGGGAAAGGGGGTGCCCTGTGTCATTTACATGGGAGACTCAAGGTCACCAGCTACATGGCCATCTGATCCCATCCTTAGCAATGTGATATTAATAGTAGGTTTCGCTTACAGCACCAACCTTGTCTGATTTCATCCTCACAATTCTAGAGGCTCATATTATAATTCCTAATTTATAGGCAAGAAAAAAAAAATAAGACCCAGAGCTGCTGCATAACTTTTCCAAGATTTTTTTTTTTAATATAGTAGTTCCCAACCATTGGCTGCACCTTAGAACCCCAAATTGCCATCATGCCCAGGCTGCACTGCAGGTCAGCTAAGCCAGAATCTCTAGGGGGAGTATTTTCAAAGCTCCCCGGGTGGTTCCAATGTGCAGTCAAGGCTGAAAAACCGCTGATCCAGTAAATAGCAGTTAGATCTGAATCTGACTTCAGGCCTCTGCGATATTGCCAACCATGAAAGAACAATCCAGAAACTTAAAGTAATATTCATCAAATGGCTTTCTCACTGGAGGCACTTGGAGAGTTGGGGCTGAGAGAAAGGAAATCCACCTGCCTAAGGTTTGCTCTCATTATGTAGTGGAAGAGACAGGCCGGGGCTAAGAGTCTCTCCCGTACAGTAAGGTGCACGGGCTGTGTGAACAGGGTATACAGCCATTCAGTCTTTCCATTTTACTGACCAGTTCTGGAGAGTTGAGTTGCAGCTTGACCTCAGGGTCTCCTGCCACCTTCTGGGGCCCACAGTGAGTGCACAGACTCACCAATGGCATCCATGGCCAATGTCATGCTCATGCCTCATCTGCTCAGACAGATGGGTCCTGCCTGCCAATTCCAGCGAGTGCGTCGGTTAATAGTCCTCATTTTCTAGGGCAAAATCATCAGGATTGAAACATCTTCCACCGACTAACTGCCATGGAACAGAACATCCCTTCTCCCCGACTTTTCCTAAATTTGATGAGTAAATGATGAATGATAATTTTCCATATTAAAATGTCTGCTTTCCTGAGGATGAGAGTCACCATAACCACTTTAGCTGAGACATCTGGGTTGGGCTGTATAATAAAGGCTTGGCTAATCAGAGCCATCAGCCTGTCACTGCTACCCAATTAACCCTTTCTTGCAGGCCCGAGGATAGCCTAGAGTGCTTTACAGCCTTCCTGGCTAAAGAGCCCAGAGCTGCACTGCACAGATAGCATTTTAGTGGCTGAATTACTTAAGCAAGTATTTTTTGAACCTATAAATGTGACATGTTAGGTTCCATCTTACAGGAATTTTAGGGCATTCATCCTGTTTTTAACATATTCACCCAAGATACTGAGCACCACTCTATGCTAGGTACTACCCTAGACACCGGACAAAATCACCAAGTAAGAACCAGGCCCTGCCCTCAGAAAGCTCCCTATCTGCTGAGGAAGTGTGATACACAAAAGGTAAATAGAACCCAGGTGGTGGCTAAATGGGGGACTGTCCCGTGGATCACTTAACTCGGCCTGGGAGGAGGAGTGAAGGTGGCCAGGGAAGGTCTCCTGAACAAAAGGGACATGAATGAAGGAAATCAGCTCAGAGACATCGAGGATCAACAGGAGCTTAGTGACCAGCTGTAGAAGCTCATTTCTATAGCCAAGACCACATTTTCCTCATTCCCAAGTTTTACATCTCCTTGAAGGCCCTCCACAAAATTGCTTTCTGGCCCCTTCTCCTTCCCAGACCCCTGTACTGAGCCCCACACCACTGCTCACTGGTCCCCAACCAGGCCTTGCACACCCATGTCTTTTCATTCTTGCTGGGCCCCTGTTCTTTGTCAGGAATGTCCATCACCCCCACTCTGTCCACTGATTTCCTACTTACGCTCAAGGTCCAATAATAACCACCACCTTCTCTGTGAGGACTTCTGTACCTATGGGCAATCACGGCATGGGGACATGATATTAATCTATCCTCCTCTTCAGGCTGTAAGCATCTGGAGGGCAGAAACTGCCTCTTAATCATTCTCACACTCCCAGTGCTTGGTAGGCAGAAGACATATGACATGCCTTCCTTTAGACAAAGCAATGAAGGAACAAAGCGACATATCAACAATTTGCATGAATTGTTTTCCTCCATTCCAATCACAAATAGGGGTCAAGAAATAGGATCCTGAACCTGCTCCTGAAAACCCGGCAGCTGCCCTGGCCTAACTTCTGAAATGCAGGCTCATTTGGCGATTTTTCACATGCACAATTACACCATAAGCAAGCAGAAAAGAATAAGGGGACTTGAGAGCAAATTGATTATTCATGAATCCAATTACAGCTAATAACTGGAGACAGGCCCCTCTCGGATGCCTGTAATAATTCATGCAGTGGACAGAGGGAACCCTGCCAGGTTGGCATCTGGACCTTGAAATGTGAAGGAGTTTGGGCCAGTGGGTGGTGAATCGTTCCAGGAAGTCAAGCTCAACTCCTTGGACCCGATGTGGTCAGAATCAAGTCCCTTTGGACCAGTTTACAGTACAATGACACATGCTTTTCTGTGGCCTGAGCCTGTTCCCCTTCTCCAAGCCAGTCACTCCAGCATTTATCTCATCTGAAGGATTCCACCCTGAGATGCATGATGAGGTGATTAAGGAGATGAATTTGATGATATTTTCTCCTGCTCCGGTGTTGCAGTGAAATCACCACCACCACAAGGGGGTTCAGGACCATGGATAGTCCTGCTCATCTGAATCAGACTGCTCTTCTCACTGTCAGAAGCCACAACTGGACCCACAGTGAAGAGGGATGGTCACGGAAACCCTTCCCGTGTTTTCCACCATGAATGCAGTAAGAAGCCAGAATGAGCTCAGGGAGGCTGAGGCCATGCCTTTGTCACCACACTCAGCCTGGCCCCGCCACTGCTTGCCATTGGCTTAAGAGAATAGCAAGACAAAAATGCAGTTGTCCCTCCCCTGTGCTTCAAAATCAAATGGGCCCATCCTATGGAATTATTACAAGTCCAGCATTCACAACTTAGGGCAACAGTGCCCCTGTGACACAAAGCAGAGGATGCTCACACGCACGACACTGCCATACGGCCCTCCCCACCTGCAAATGATAACTCCACAATGCTGTCACTCAAGAAAGTGTATTGAAACACAAGTGAAAATGGCAGCACTAATTATAACTATGAACACCGTATCATTTTAAACAGTGTATCATCTGAAAACATTGTGGTTGACTATCATCTACACCAGCGGTTGACAAACTGCAGCTCTCGAGCCACATGCGGCTCACGAGCCACAGTTTGCCACTCTATTGACTAATGAGTTTGCCGACCACTGGGATAGGGGCTTAATCACAAGGAACAGCAATAGCCTGCAATTATTGGAATGGAGAGTCTAAGTCAGTGGTCAGTAAACTCATTAATCAACAAAGCGGCAAACAGACTCGGAAGCCGCATGTGGCTCCGGAGCCGCAGTTTGCTGACCACTGATCTACACTAATAACAGAGAAAGATACAAATTGACTGTACCTTCACGACACCCACTAGCCAATCAGGAGTATGCAAATTAACCCAACAAAGATGGTGGATTAATGTGCGTGGGACACAGGCTCTGCACCACCTCAGCCACACGAGGCCTCTGAGCAGCGTGGAAGGACGGAAAGATGGCTCTGGGCTGGAGCGAAGGTGGTGCTGACAGCCAGGGGAAGGAAGGCCCATTTTTGGATGAATCTTCATGCATTGGGCCTCTAATTAGTAATAAATTACTTGCAAAACACCTCACGACTTATTGTGAAAAAAGAGAGAAATCTATGTTAATAATAGATGGAGTTAGAAAAACAATGGAAGGCACATACAGAAGTCCTCACAAACTGATAAGACCCCTTCCCCCTCCTCATGCATGAAGATGCTGATGGCATTCAAGAGCCTGTTATCAGGATTCTACAAGTAATCTTAAAGTCTGCAAATGTGGAGTGAGATCACCACAAGCGCCATGGAACGCCGTAGCTTTGTGGCATCACCTTGCTTTGAGACTTACTGTAAAAGAATAGCCATTGTCTTTTTTGCCCACCCCACCCTCTTTCATAAATATATGAAATATATGGTGAGGTCAGCCAAGGTCTGGAGATTGGAGGGGCCCCCAGCTTCTGCAGACCCTCCCTTCTCATTCCAGTAACAGCTCTCAATAAGTGAAGCCAGAAGGCTTACTCTGAAATAAGGGGCAGTGGGTCTGGCTTTCCAGAGCCCTGGACATGGGGTCAGCTTAAAATAGTTAATATCTGAAAGCACTAAGGAGAGCACAGAGTCATAGTAAATGCTGAGTGTTTGCTATTATGATGAGGCTGACATCCCCCAGCTGCAGATGAGAACTATCACTGCTTAAGGCTCAGCAGGGGAATGAGACTCCATGTCCAAATTTCCTTCTTTCTGGAAGGCAGGTGGTACCAGTTTCCAAAAGGATGTGGTCAGGTCTAAATCCCTGGTTGCCAAAGTGTGGCTCACCTAAGTCAGAAAGCACTCTTGACAGAAGTGAAAAGAAAAAAAAAAAAGAAAGAAAAATGACATGGCTCATGCCATTCACCAGCTGGTCTTGGGGTATCACAGTGGCTTCTCACAACTGCCTTGTAAGGGCAGCAGATGGCTTAGAGCTGAGGAGCAGCTGAGTGATAACCCAGTTCCATTCCCTACCTCTGACCTCTCCAACATTGAGTGCGCCTGGTCAGCTAGGATGAAACTTGCCACATTCCCATGCTTTTCTAACTTGTCCTAGTGCAGTTCTTCTGGCATCTTATTACTTGGAGGGAAAGTCAGGGGTGGGTCTGGGGCTGGATGACTCCTTGAGAGGTCAGAGGGCAGAGGTGGCAGCAAACACAGTGAATTCACAGTCCACATTCCTGACGGGCCTCAGGGGCTGGCTGACTCTGAGAAAGCCTCTCACCCAGCCCAGAGCCCTGCAAATCCCCGTGTTTTAGCTTTGTCCTTTCCAGAAGACACTTAAAACAATTTGGAACACTCGTGCTGCCTACTCATGCCCAATCGTAATCAAACCAAGTGGCTTTTCTCTTTGCAACTCCCATCTGCAATATACTCACTGGCCATTAGACCCTCTCCTCTGGACACCATTCAGGCACGCAGCTGGGCATTTACCTTGCTCGTTCTTTTTAACTCTCCTCTGCTCTATGGTAACTGAAAATTCTGTTGTTTACAGGAGACTGGCGCCAAGTGACTAGAGTAGGAATGGAAGATTTGAGAGTTGTCTCCACCCTGTTATTTCCTTGTTTTCTCTGTCCAAATAGACGGCAAGCTTTTTAAGAGCAGAAATGATGCTGAAGTCTTTCTGGCTCTCCCACCACCTTCCCTAATTTCCTATGAAATGCTTTTGTAGTTACAGTAAGGAATGTGGTCCTAGATCTTTACATTTTATAAAATGCTCTGACACTTGGAGGGAAAATCCCTCCTGTCATGTATCCCAGGGACTGTAGGAAACTTGCCCACATCAGGAGATAGGAGAGGTGCAGCCAGGGTCTGGCCCGGGCGCTGTGGTCTCAGAATTTTCACCCTTAATCATCACGGTGCAGCCCTTTGCAATGGTGGCCCACTTCTCTCTTCATCACAGGACCCTCTGCAATGCATTTACAGAGACCTTGATAAATGAGTTTAAGAAAGGGGTGCATTTACAGAGACTTAGATAAACGAGTTTAAGAAAGTAGAAAGGGGCGTGTCAGAGGACAAAGAGAAACTCAAGGTCTTATTTCCACTGCCTGGGGGAAATTTCATGAAAGAGGTGAAATTTCAAGAAATGCCACAAGCCCTTTGAAAAATAAATGGTGTAAATTCAGATTAAATCACTTCCTTAAAACTAACATTTGCTGATCAGATCCCCAGCTGTCTTCAGGGGGCCCTCAGGGAGTTCTCAGGTAAAATAGCAGCGCTCTAGGTACATTTATTAAACTCACAAATCATCCCTGAGCAAATGCCGAGCAATC